>CM069927.1:8674364-8911294 GCA_036172225.1 Cryptocoryne crispatula var. balansae
TGTGTTGGAAACAGGGCCTTCAACCGCACCTCCTCAAGTCGGTAAACCAGCTGGCATGACTCCCGAGACATTCACACAGGCCTTTCTACCGGTTTACCCTCTCGCGAAAAGTCGAAAACCGCGATGGAGATCCGAAAGGGGCACGGTTCTGGTTGAGGAATCTCGAGTCAACTCGGGATGACCTAAAATGATGACCGAACAAGTCCGGTACGATTGAAAAACCCAAAATTATCGAAAAATCCAAGATTAACTTGATAAATGTGAATCAAAGCTCAGAAAAGATGGAAATAACCAAGAAACCCTAAAATCGACCTGAACGGCCGTACGGCCCATATTGATGAAAATATTCAGCTAAGATCGACCCAGATGATCTGAAAAGACCCGGTGATGACTAGAAAGGCCTTACACGTGGTCCGGGATAACCGTGTCAGTACAGATCGAAAAGTCGTAATGAAGAAACTGTTATAGACTAACACCTACCAAAATGACTTGTCGGAAACCCTGAATGTCACAGAACACACGTGGGACTCCCGAGACATTCAAGTATGGACCATTCAAGGTTGGTCATTGAGCAGGCTTCGTGTTTTCATGGTTCATGCACGGTTCTTGCTTGAAAGTTATGGCATTGTTCTGAAAATCATCGGTCCATTCCCAACTTGCGAGGTGCTCAACCAACGTTCTTAGCTCATCTCCACGAAGTAATCCGGATCAGATAATAGTTAAATAATGTGTATTGCCAATGGAATAGGAGTCTAGGGCTCTGAATTAGGCCAATTTGGCGTGTCTACAGTTTGCCTCTTCTTGATGTCGGCTTTGCGTGTCCGACCTCATCCAGATCATCATCTTCAGCCGACTCCTTGATGCCAGTTGATTCGGCCACCCGTGCCCCAACCTCAATCGATCATGCAACCCATGTCAATGGCACAATTAATTGTGCATGATCAAGCTCCCCATGTTCATTGTGCAAATACTTCATTACCTAAACCAGCTCCCCAGCCTTTGACCTCACCAAAATTTCCAAAGGCCGTCAGCCAATCATCGGGCCCTTAGCTTCTCAGTCTACTTCACCAACAGCTCCTCGGCTAGCCACGCAAGCCTTGGCCCCTCAACCCACTTCACCAACGGTCCCTCAGCCAATCATTCATCCTAAGCCGATCGAACAAACCCCGACTTCTCAACCAATCCCACCGCATAGGAATCCTCCTCAGTTGGTTGCACAACAACCAATCATTTCTTCTATTACTCTTGCCTCAACAAAGGAATCAATCACTCCTACTATTCTTGCTCCTGCTGTAGTAGAAGATTTAGACACTTCGAGCCTTCAAGCTCCTGCCCTGGCAGAGGAATCAATCACTCCAACTATTTGTGCTCCTTCCTGTAGACACGCAATTTTGGTCCAGTTGGAGAGCTTAAATTCTTATTTTTGAGTATTCTTTCAAGGAAACCAAGTTTTTCGGAAAATCGAAACTTCCCTGCGCGTTTTGGCCAAACTGGGCCTAGTACCCCCTTAATGGGGCGCTTGGACCAAGTCAAAGCGCCCTATAGGCGCCCTATAAACAGGGCGCCAGGCGCCCCCCTGGTGGGGCACCTGCACCTGGTCTGACTGACTGGACAGATTGATGGGACAGTTCTGCAGATAAAGTTGCCCTCATCTTTCCTATAAAAGGACCCCCATTTGGAGGGTTTAGGACACTCTAAGGGCGTCCCTCACCTCTTCTCATCCACCACTACACATCCCAAGCATTGCAACCCCCCTCCAAGCTATCAAACCTTCTCAAAACCATCTCCCAAAACCCAAAAAAATTATAGTTGCTTCTTGAAGGGATATTCCAGCAGAATGAAGTTACCCTCTTTTGTGCTGTAGAAAGACCCCCATATGGAGGTTTTTGGACACCCCAAGTCCGTCTCCCACCTCATCTCATCCACCACTACGAATCTAAGCCTTCATAGCACCCTCTCAAGCCCTTAGATTATCTCAAACTCCTTCTCCAAAAACCCAAAAACATGCAGTTTCCTTCTTCAGAAATATGATTTTTCTCCGACTTTGAGGGCCACTACACTCTATTTCCCTTACATCTAGTGCCAAAACACTCTTTCATTAGCTTCACTTGGGTATTGGCTGCTTGAATAAGTCCTTTTTACATCTTGGAGGTCTTCGTACACTCCGGGGCGACGTTGCGAAGAAGGGAAGAAAATCTGCTGAAGCCAGTCCCTGGTGCCCCATAAATAGGGCGCTTTAACTTTGGTCAACGCGCCCCATCAAGGGGACACCTGCAGCAGGCGCCCCATATATGGGGCACTAGCAGGGGAAGACCCCATTTTGCATTTTTTTGAGTTTATTTACCTTTTCCGGTCGATCCTTTACTCCCCCCCCCTTTCATTTTAACTCTCATTAGCATGTCATTTAGCATATATTGAGCCACTCATTTGCATTTTCATGCATATCTAAACCTTCTAAATAGGGGTTGGGATTTAGTCCCAATCCGGTTAGTCTCTTTCCTTTTGCATGTTTAAATTCAAATTTGAGCACGATACTATGCTTTCATTAGAACTAATGAATCTTTCACTTGTTTCTATGTTTTCTTATGGACATTTTTAGGTAAATCCGATTGAGGCGGAGCTTCAACCGGATCGAAGACGAAGGACTCACTAAGCTCTCTTCTTTCGGCTGGCCAAGAGAGGAGAAGTCGGAACCCAACAATCTCCCCGCTTCCAAAGGTACGACGGTCATTTCTCCATTTCATTTCTTTTCATTCTACTATATTTTGGAGCCTTTGGCTCCTGGCGACCACACCCACTAACATCTCATCCACCAAGTCCCCAAAGCAAGCGTAGGGGCCGGAAAAGGGGAGATCTACGGATATCCCGTTTCGGGTGCTTACACCTTTTGGCGACCACGGTGGGACCGACTTTGCTTTAGTGAGTTCTTCTCTTCTTTCCTAAGAATGTCCACTTGAAAACATGCTTATATTCACTCTAGTTATCATTTAAGCCATTTCTATTTCTTTGCATTTCTATTTGCTTGCTTACATGCTTGTTTATTTCCTTAAAGCATTATCTTGTTTCTTCCGATTTACTTGCCTTCCATTGGTCCTTTTAAAAGCATACAATCTGATTTCTAGCTTGGTTTATAAACTTATTTTACCTTAGCATTTTAGATATCATCCTCTTTCATCCCTTGTTAAGTATACTTGTCTATTTCCTTCTAAGCCTAGTTTTCCTTTAGCAAATCTTCCAAAGCATGCTTAGTAAAATTAATGCTTTCTTCCATCTTAGTTTAATTTCATATCATTGTCTTGTTCACTTGCTTCCTACAATATCTCATTAATCATTGTATGCTTTTATTTTCTTCTTGCTTGCTCTTTATTCCTTGACATTTCACTTGTATTTAGTTTACATTGGAGTTTCGGGTTCGCTCATCTCCTTAGGACATCCGAGAAGGGAGGCTCTCTCCTCCCAAAGTCCCACACATCCAAACAACCCTCTTGGTGGTTGCCAACTCCTCCTCCGGGGATTCCCTCTTGGAAGGACTAGGTAGCTTCCATCAAGACCTCCGTAAGTCCCCAGACGTGAAGGATTCCCTCTTCACTGATCGGGCTAGTTGTACCATTTTATCCCAAAACCCGGAGTACCTATTACCTATCGTTGTGAAAAGAGTGACAACCTTAGATTGCTCGGCGTTGTGAGAGCATAGGGTCCAACCCATTTATTTGAGTGGACAATATTTCTCTTAACATGACATTAATTTGAGGTTGAAACAACAAAAAAAATTTACATTAATCATTCCAAGTCTTTGCTATTACTTGTTTGCAAAAAAAAACTAAAAATTAAACAAAAATCTCAAAATCACCTAAAAATGAACCAAAACAAAAAAAATTCTTGAGGTTAATTTGCTTGATAACTTGCTTGTCCGACAAAAGAAAATCAAAACAAAAATGGGTAAAAAATCAAAACTAAAAAAAATTCCTTAGGCTTTTATTTGTCAACCTTTTTTTTCTATTGTGTTTATGAATTTAATGTCAGGTCGAGTTATCGGAATGGCGGATCAAAGATACAAGCAACTACAATTGGAGTATGACCAATCTTATTTCTATCCTGATGCCATATGTGCCGTCAATGAACCCGAAGTTCTCCCCGAACCTAATCAAATTTCTCCTCAACCCAATCCAAATTCACTTTGGGAGGCATTCTCTCATGCTGACCCTACCCAAATTCAGGCTATCGAAGCCATCCTCAAGGGCAAGTCGCCCACTGACCACATTCCTCCCGAAGGTGGTCTTCACATCTCTACCCCTCGGGCGGTAGCACATCAACCCAATGGGCCCACTGATGGCCATTCTTATACTGGGCTGGGAGCCCCAATCTCTCCTCATCCGGTAGGTAATTTAGGTGACCCTGGTCTGAAAGGTGTTGTTCCTTCTAGACCACCAGTTTATTCTTCTAATCATCTCAACCCTACTCACCCTTTGGTGCATCCCCCAATGTACCCTTCTTATCCGGCCACTTCGGCCCATCAAATCCCAATCCCGTTGCACCAAGCACCCACTCTTCCTCCTCCTCTTGGGGAACCTTCTGTCGATCTAGCGATGATTAAAAAAATCAATCGCATGGATGAGCAGTATAGAGAGCTTAGACGTTTAATTGACACCAATGCAGTCCCCGAAATTTCTCTTCCTTCTCTCCCTACTTTTCATCTACCTCCCTCTGAGATGCCGGTATATCGTCGCTACAATGGCACCGGTAATCCATTCATTCATATCAAGGACTTTCTTTATGAGTCAGTAATGTGGCAAAATGATGCAAGGGCCCTTGCTTTTATTTTCAGAAGATCATTAGAGGGTTCGGCTTTAGAGTGGTTCTACTCGCTTGACTCTTTGGAGGCGAGTAACTTTGAAACTGTCAAAGCTATATTTTTGCAGAGATATCAAGATAGGGTCGGACCAACATATTCCATCATTGACCTCATGGCCGAAAAAATGAGAAATGATGAATATTTTACTAGATATGCTGATAGGTGGAGGTCAATGGTAGAAAAGCTTACTGATTCCATTTCAGAACCAGAGCAAGTGAAGATGATCATCACCAACGCCACTCCAGCCTTAAAGAATATGCTGGCTTTGCATCACCCCACCTCCATGAGTGAACTCTATGAGAGGGCATGGTACATTCAGACACAGCTTAGGGACTCACCTATCATGAACTTGTTTGATCCTAGACCCCGAGCTGTCAAGAAAACCACTTTTACCACAACCGCCCCAGTGACTGAGGACGTAGTGACAAACGAAAACCTAAATGTTGTAGGGAACCCACCTATAAATTATCAACACCAGTTCAGGAACCCTCAACAAAATCAACCATTTAGAAACCCTCATCAACCTCAACCTCAACCTTAGTTCCAGCCCCGTCAGCAACAAGCCCCGATCCCTCAGCGACCGCAAGCCCCAGTTCCCCAACCAGCGCATCAACTACTGGCCAACTACAACCAAGCACCCCCTCCCATGGCATATGAACCCCGAAAGGTTGGACCCAAGAGGAACCATTACCCGCCTTTGTCGTACTCTCTCGTAGACATCTTTAATGCACTCATGGCGGCAGGGCAAATTGCATTGCCAAGGGAGAAGTCGGACTGGCCTCAAAATGCCAACATAGAGCGATACTGCTTGTTCCATAGATATCCTGGGCACACCTCAATGTTGTAGGGAACCCACCTAGCAATTATAAACACCAGTTTAGGAACCCTCAACAAAACCAACCATTTAGAAACCCTCGTCAACCTCAACATCAACCTCAGTTCTAGCCTCGTCAACAACAAGTTTCGATCCCTCAGCGACTGCAAGCCCTAGTTCCCCAACCATCGCGGCAACAACTGACCAACTACAACCAAGAACCCCCTCCCATGGCCTACGAACTCCGAAAGGTTTAACCCAAGAGGAACCATTACCCGCCTTTGCCGTACTCTCTCGTGGACATCTTTAATGCACTCATGGCAGCAGGGCAAATTGCATTGCCAAGGGAGAAGTTGGAGTGGCCTCAAAATGCCAACACAGAGCGATACTTCTTGTTTCATAGATATCCTGGGCATACTGTGGAAAATTGCTTTCAATTCAAAGACTACATCCACGACCTTAATGAGCAAGGCATTATTGACTGGGACCAGATGGGGGAATACACCAAAATAGTGAAAGATCAACCTCAACGGCAACACGCACCAGCTCAGCAGCAACAACAACAGAACCCCGGCCTGGGGATTATCCAAAACCCTTTACCTCCACATGCACCCACTCCTGGGAATCAACATGTTAATCCCATCTTGTTCTCTTCCGAGGAGTATCATGATCGGGGCTAGAATTGGCAAGTCGAGGGAGCCGCCTCTTCCATGCACATCAACTTTCCCCACCGAACCGTCCACTCAATACCCCAAACAACTATGTCACCTAATCCCATCATATTAAACAGACCACCCATCATCCGCGCACCATCACAACCCATCATCACACCACCAGCCATTCAACTCCAATCAGGACGAACCCTAATCCGCCCAGTTAATCCATCACAAACATCACCACCACTAGGACCCAACATCATCCCGGCCCGAGCAACTGAACCTTCACGACCTACCTACCCTACTATGCCTCAAACCACCATCATTACACCCATCGCAAGAGCTCCCATCGTTCGACCTAACCCACCACCCACCACTACCACCCCAACTATAGCTCCTCAACTTGCCACAGTACTCAGGATTGGGCGCATGTTCCAAAGGGTCTTTCCCCAGGCCGGTCAGTCAGGATAAGTACCAGAAGCAGAAGAAGAACACATCGAAGAACCGTTGCCCAGAACATCCTATGACTTGCTAAAACATCTTGATAAAACTCCGGCACGGATCTCTATCTTAGAGTTGATCAAAAGATCCAAAGTCCATCAAGAGGTTCTCCAACAATACTTACAGCGGGTGATGGTGAATGAGAGCCTACCCCAGAAAGGATTTCATCAGTTCTAGTTCCGAGAAGTGAGTACCCGGCCCTTACATTCACAAAGCAAGAGTTGGCCAACCCGGAAGTAAGGAAATGTGCCTTATGCATCACAGTCCACATCAATGGAGTAGGCATTAAGTCATGTTTGGTCAATATCGGAGCATCCATTAATGTTCTGCCACCAGAAACATTACATCTTTGTGGAATCTCCGAGGAGGACGTCCGGCCATCTCAAATAACAGTGACCGCATATGATAATTCAAAGAAACCCGCTGACGGCATGATTACATTGGGTGTCAAACTCGGACCTCGGACAGTCACAGTCAACTTTCACATACTAGAGATGGATCCGACATACAAAGCTATTCTAGGACGTCCCTATTTGGAAGCACTAGAGGCAGTCGCCTCCACCAACCACCAGTGTCTCAAATTTCCTTACAAGGGATAAGTAATTAAGATGACAAGCATGCCCTTAGATCATCCACCTTCTCCTCCACCGCCCCTTAGGTTGACAAATGAGCCAATTTTGACAATCTTGGATCTTCCAGAAATAAGTAAGCAGCCCAGGCAAGTGTGGAGAAGGAAAAGAGAAGAAAATGAAACCATTGGGTGGCATATAATGAAGATTTTGGGATAACAAGAAAGCCAAGGACTAGGCAAGGAACTGTAGGGCATAGCTGAGCCAATCAATCTAATGAGGTTACAACAAAAAAGCGGGGTTGGGTATGATGGAACCACTACGAATGGTCAGAATCTCAAAAGCAGATACTTTTTTGGATGTTTACAAAAGTTTTTCATCAAAAAAGAGACTATTCAATTGGCTGTGAACAAAGAGGAGCAAGAGCTAGAACAAGACAAGAGAAGAAGAACTAATGATCCTGAAGATGACTTGTTTCCTGAAATATATATTTTGTTTTCTACTGATGAAGAAGGGTCAAGTAATGAACCACTCCAAGCTGAACCACCTGTTGACCCACCTGAGGGTCATATTGCCAAACTGACTCGAGAAGAAGTTCAACCAACTCAACGAGGGCCTTCCCTCATTGTGTCATCTTTTGGGGCCGACGCCCCAACGCACTGTGATGCTCTCCCCGGGCTTCTTGGCCCGATTCCTATTTCTAAGCCCTCAGGCCCAACTTATGGGTCCACGTACCCACTTATAGCTCTTGGGCTATCGAGCCCCTCTACTGAATCCGGGCCTCTACACCCATTTTCTCCAATTCTCGGGCCCTCAAGCCCATCTCCTAAACCCAGGCCCTCAAGCCCACATCCTCCTCTTATTGGGTCCATGAACCCACCTTCCTCCATGATCATCCGGCCTACTGGCCCATCACCTCTTTCTGTCAACATTGGGCCCAAAAGCCCCCTTTGTCAAACCTTGCTCGAAGTCTTCCCCTCTTTATCAATATCTTCGCCTACTTTGGCTCCCGTAGTTGATCTCAACCTAAATCGGGCACCTGAAGCCCATTTTGTCTTTATGTTTAGCACTCCCCAAAAAACAACGTCCTCCTCGAAACTGAAATTTCGATCGAGGAAACATCTCAACTTGCCTCGGAAGGGCATTCGACCCAAGGAGCCACCAGATCCTTGATTGACCTTCTTTGCCCTCCATCCTCTCCAATAAATTCTACTCCATCCACCTCCTTTTCCTCCTCTTATTTACCTTCTTCTTATTTAGGTTTAGTTTCCAATAAAAATAGAAAAAAAATCAGAGGTAGGAGAGTTCCAGAAAGATATATGCAACATTTAGCTCAGAAAAGCATAAGATGTGCCAAGCTACCGGACTATCTAGAAAGTGCAATCCAGTTGGATGAAATCCGATATGAGGAGAAAGACAACATTGATCAAACTTTGGGGGTTTCTTCCTTTCTCAGTTCAGCATCACCTACACCCAACAGAAGGCAATCAAGGGCTATGCAATTACTGAACACCTTGCCCATCATCCTATCCCAATCTTTGACCCCATCCAATCAGAATTCCCCAATGAAGAATTGATGTCCCTTCAATCTTCTCATCTATGGACTTTATATTTTGACGGGGCATTAAATTCCCAGGGTAGAGGGATAGGGATCGTTCTTCTATCACCCGAAGGTGTCACCATCCCACAGGCTTTTCAGCTCCATTATCCAGCAACAAACAATATAGCTGAGTATGAAGCCTTATTGGCCGAACTGGAGGCCGCTCACTTCTATGGTGTCACAAAACTAAGGGTGATCGGTGATAGTCAGTTGATTCTCCACCAAGTGCTGGCCAAGTACCGCACATCTCATCCCAGGCTCAGGCCATACCAAGAACTCACCACCTGCTAAATCAAGCTATTCTCCAAACTCGAATTCATTCATGTTCCTCGTGCTCAAAATATTCTTGCCGATGCTCTCGCTTCCCTGGCATATTCACTATCTGTCCCACTAAGCAGGCATGTTAGGACGATCTATGTCTGCCGACGAACCATTCCGGTAGTAGAAGATGCACGATTCTTGAAAGTTAAAGAAGAGTTTGAAAGGAAAGAGTACATTGAGCAAAAGGAGGAAGTATCTTTGGTTGAGTTGAAAGAATTAGAAGAGGGTGAGAAACCGTGGTATCATGAGATTGTGAATTACTATCAGGATCAGACATATCCACCAGGATCAACTGCCGAAGGGAAGAAAGCCATAAGAAGAGTCTCCTAGAGATACACCATCTTAGGCGGGGTGCTTTATAAAAGGAGCTTGGCCGGTGTTCTATTAAGATGCATAGATGAAGAAGAGGCTGAATTGGTGCTTAAGGAAGCGCACTCCGGAGTATGTGGAGGCCATGTAAATGCTCAAGCCCTCGCCAAGAAGATCATCAGGCAAGGGTATTATTGGCCTACTCAAGAAGAAGATTGCTCGATCTTTTTCCGGCACTGTCATCAATGTCAACTAAACGCAACATCATTGCCAGGTTCGGGATCCTGGGCGACATCATCACCGACAATGGACCGCAATTCATCTCCCAGGAGCTGCGTGACCTTTGCAACCGGTATTGCATCAGATTGCACCATTCATCTCCATATTATCCTCAAGGCAACGGTCAGGCAGAAGCCACCAATAAAGCCGTGATAAAAATCATTAAGAAGACTTGTAAGTCTAGCAAATTCACGGATTGGCCAGATAAGTTAGTTGATGCTCTATGGGCCTACCGCACCTCTGTTCGAACCCCAACGTGTCAGACCCCCTATGCCTTGGCATTTGGGATGGAGGCGGTAGTCCCATACGAAGTAATCATTCTTTCACTCCGAGTCCAGATCGATCGAGATATCCCGATGGATGAGCGCCGAGATTCCCTTCTCGCGCAACTCGAACTCTTGGATGAAAGGAGGCTGGCCGTTGCCAAACATGCTAGATCTTATCAGAATCGACTTAAAAGATTTTATCATAAGAGGGTGGTGGAGAGAAAATTTGAAATTGGTGAGGTTGTGCTTAAAAGAATATTCATTAAGCCGGTCGGTCCCCGCTCCAAACTTCAACCTAATTGGGAGGGTCCGTATGTGATTTCGGCTGTTTATCCCGGCAATTCATACAAGCTGACTAATGCAGAAGGAGAAGAGCTAGCGCATCCTTGGAATGGTGTATACCTCAAACATATTTTCCTTAAAACAAAAATCACAAAAAAAATCTATAAAAACCAAAGGTGTTAAGAATAATGACAACATCTAACACTTGCTTGCTCAGTGCACCAACTTGTCACTTAGGGAAATAAGGATAGGCATCATACTGCACACTTTACACGCCTAGTTTTAAAATCCGATGATTGGAAGTCAAAGAGAAAGCTAGGCAACACTTGGCAAAAGAAGGTCAACCCAATCCCATTCTCTTCTCGTTTCGGTCCAGAATAGATGGAAGGGGTTAGAATGAGGAGTATCGAAAGTGTTCATTGCCTTAGTTGGAAAATGCCTCTGAATGTCTGACTTCATAAAACGAAGAAAAGGTGCCAAAAGATGGGCAATGACCCCTCAGGTCGGCAAAAGAATAGACATGTCTGAATGCGTACCAACAAAAGCCCAAAAGAAAAAGGCTCCAAAACATGGGCACACTACGCCAAAATAGACTTTTAACACCAATTATATTTGTTACCAAAAGAATCGGAATTGCTACTAAAACAAATTAGCAGCCATACATAATTTGGCTACTATAAAGGCCGTCGCTAAAAATCTACATTAGCCATTATTTTAAATTGCTATTAAAGTAATATTTAGTAGCAATTTTAATTGCCTTTGTATATATTTAAAAATATCATTTTTTCACTTCTTATTAGTCACAAAAAGAATTAACGACACTTGATTTGGCTACTGAAGATAGTAAAAGAAAACAATTCAAATAGCTACTATACATATTATGTTATAATGACAAACAAATTGGCTATTAAAGATACATACAATACCAATTTCATTTGGTATTAACGGTATTTTATTATATACTACTATATCAAATGAAAAGAATTATTAATCACATAGTCCGCTATTAGCGACCAATACAAATGTTGCTAATGTTAATATTGATAACAATAAAAAATTTATTTTCTTCGTAATTAAATTAAACCTATTAGATTTCCATCTTCAATCTATATTAATTTGCACAATCACAATCTTATGTACTCATTCAAACACATACAATCAAAAATGTTAATTTTCATCTTTACCCAAAGTACAGATTTAGTGAAAGAACATTTAATTTCTATCTCATGTACCCATGCATACACATACAATCAAACATATTAATTTGCATCTCTTCCTCTCATTACAATCAAGTACATGAAGCTATACAAATTCACTATGTATAAATTCACAAGAACACGATGTTGCTTTCAAACATTCTTCGTATCTCCTCCTTTTTCCTCCTCTAGAACCTCTCCCAATCCTCAACAATATAAGAAGAATCATCTGCCATAAATGAAGAATAATGAGTTAGTCTTCAGCATAAGATGTTGATAGACATGTCTAGAATATTTAAGTAATAAAATTTGATGCATCATATACTTAAAAAGTAATATTATTGAAAAACCTATTTTAATCCACACATGACTTGAAGAGTAATTAGAAAAATAATTTTCTTTTGCCCAAGATAGAAATTTTGTATTTGAAGAATTCATTTGTACACATGGACATAAGAATTTTTTAAGAACTTACATATCTCATTTCTTCATTCAATAGTAAATGCTAGTAAGGCTGACATGAAGAAAAAGATAGTTTAATAGTAATGATTTATTAGTACATGCATTTGGCAAAATAATGGTAGCAAGTTGTACCGATAAAAGGAAACAGATACACAATAGAAGCATGTTGAGTTTTGTGCTTGATAACTGCTAATGCTTTCACATTAATGAATAAGAAACCAAAATTCTTAAGTAAATCCTACAAAATGAAATCATGCATTTGAAAATAAACATGATATGTATACAAGTAGAGGTAAGAAGACATACACTCCCTATTATGCATGGTGAGAAATCTCACATTGATATATATCCTTGAAGAATATAGTTAACCATGCTTTTTAATGAAAGACAAAAATAAATCGTCACCTTGCTTTGTTGCCATTGCTGATCTAAATTACCTCACTTGTGAAGTAACTTCCTTGCCATCTTCTTGACCACTTTCAAATGTACATTTTTGCTGCATAATGTAATAGAAGTGCATGATAATAGACAAAATTATAGCATAACTTGAATTCCAAAGTTCATCCAAACACGTCCAAAACAAGAACTAAAAATTCCAAAGTTCATTCAAACATCTAATACAATGAGTTTAGATAGGAACTAAGAATTCCAAAGTTCATCCAAACATATCCATAACTGAAATTGAAATGTTGTGTAACTTGAAGTTTCATCTGCTTTAAACAACATTGTTCGAAAAGCACCCCTCATGTGTAGTCTTTCAGTACTCTACCCTGCTTACCTACAATAAAAAAGATAATCAATAGATAAATTTTACTTATTTATAAATAATAGATTTTTTTTAGAATATACGTACAAGAGTAAATGGCCATGCAATACTTGTCCCAATTGCATCTCCAATTGTTTTAATATTCCCATATGGTCTTGGAAGAGGTTCATCATGTATTAATGCAACATATATGGCTATTTCCCAATATTCATATCCCAATTCACAACCTCCAACCTTTTTATTTGGATCTTTACATTCAATAGTTCCAAGAACCACACCAACTTTTTTCACATTTTTTAAATAGACCGTGCTTCTCACCTATACAAAACTTAGTGTCAAATTTCCATCACTAACAAAACTGGCCATGTACTGTGCATAGTATTCAGAGTTCTGAATGGATTGAAACCATCACTAGCCAATCCAAGCCTTATATTTCTAGAATCTTCAGAGAACGTAGGATGATGATAGTCAAAACTTTTCCAAGCAGGTGAGTCTGCAGGATGACGTAGTAAACCATCTTTAATCCGTTCTTCTTCATGCCATCTCATATAAGAAGATGTCTTCGAGGACATAAACAATCTTTGAAGTCTTGGAATTAGGGGAAAATGATAAAGGACTTTTGCTGGCACTTTAGAACCATTCTTTGAAGCATTCTTGTCTTGTTTACCATTCTCTTTTGATACTTTTTAATTGGTCTTCCAACGTGAAGTTTTACACGTCTGGCATGATACCTCATTACCATGTTCTTTCCAATATAACTGACAATCATTAGGACAAGCATGTATCTTTTTATAGTCAAGTCCCAATTGTACAATCAATTTTTTCATCTCATAATAGGATCTTGGTAATGTATGACCATTTGGGAGTGCTTTGCCTAATAGCTCAAGTAACATAGTCATTGATTTATCACTCCACCCATTAAGACATTTCAAGTGAAATAATTCAACTTGGAACGAAAGCTTAGTATAACTATCACAACCGGGATATAAGTGTACATCAGCATCATTCAATAGAGTAAAAAACTTGTCTGGTTCTAATTTACTATAAGCTGCCTGATCAATGTCTACTTGACTTTCATCCTCACCTTGCATTGGATTTCCATAAAGTTCTTCTAACATTGTCTGCATGTCATCTCGTTGATTTAAATCTGTAGGATAACCTAGATTTTGACCCTCTGTTTGAATACTTGTTTCTCCATGAAAGTACCAACAAGTATAATCTCTAGCAAAACCTTCACATACAAGATGATCAAAAACATCATCTCTAGCCATTAAAAGACAATTGTTGCAATTCTTACAAGGACACAATATTCGATTCCCAGAACATGACACCTCAAATGCATAATTTAGAAATTTGTTGAGTCCAAGTATGTACTCTTTGCTTGCCCTATTTAAATAAAAAATATGAGTTAGGCCCTTATGTTGAATGTGGCAAAATTTTATTTTTATTAGTTATATCACACAACTTTAAACTATCGTACCTTGGTTGTTGCATCCAACTCTTGTCCAACTTGTTGCTTACTATATAACTATTTACTTCCTACATATTTCATGAATCAATATAAGTAAAATATGAACATAATTCCGAACATAAATGCTTCATTTTTATAAAGAACTAGAAAATAATTGAAATACGTAAATTTACTCACAGTGGGAGGAATTGAAGTCGGACGGGTTCCACTTGAATTCATGTTGTGATTATTGCCTTGTTGTACATATTCAGGTTTGTTAACAAAATCCATGGCTCAATCTCTTTCGTTGAGATTGTTATTTTGTCTCTTCATAACTTTGGAAGAGCTAGATGCAAAGAAAAAAAGTAATAATTAGCATGGGAAATCAAGCCGAAAAAATTTACACCAACATAGTACAAAAAGTTTAGGATTGATTTGTGCTAATATTTTTTAATTAAAATGGACAAAAGACTAGACAACTATGGAGATAGAAAAAATTCTTTCACATGGAATTCTATACATGCAAGCTAATTGATTGAAAATAAAGAAATGCAGAAAGTAGTTCTATCTTTACAGCTATGGAGGTAGAAAAAATTCTTTCTACAAATTCTTTACTTATTTAATTATATAAAAAAATATAATTATACTTATGTAAATATTTTTATGTATACATAAATATATATAAAATATAAAAATATCATTTTTATTTAATTTATTTTATATAATATTTTATATTTTTAATATTTTATATAATAACATAAATAAAATCCGACCCTATCCAACTATGTTAGTTTTGAGGCCGACCGATCCCTAGCCGACCCCCGACCCGGCCTTCCTTGAATGGTTTATCATTTTCAAAAATTTAATATTTCTTCTTGTTTCTTGCATTACATCAACGTAATGAGGCATTACATCAACATAATGAGGGTCCAAAGAACTCAAGTTAGTTCTGAACATTAATTAGCAAATTGCTATAGATTGCTATAGTTATCTTGAATGATGCTGACACGTTATAAACAATTTAATTATTGCATTGAAAAAAATTATTAAACAACAAAAATGAAAACAATAAATGTGAAGCGGCTGTAACAAAATCAATTTGTAAGGTTAATGATCATAAAGATTTACCATAGAAGAGTTTAACTTGTTTTTGAATTAATAAGTTTCAATCATTCATACCCGGGCTTCCGAAGCTTTTGATTCGCAGAACAACTTCAGGGGCTTGATCCACAATGCAGTGATTGGGGCTTCTAAACGTTTTGCCGTCGAAGGATTACGTAGTGCAAAGATCTCTGCACATACAGATGGGCTTCCGATGGATTGTGCGGCTCTGCACTGTGAGGGTGGAGTCTATAAGGAGGGGGATGTATCGATGGAGGTGGAGAGAACGAGAAGAGGAGAGGAGAGAAAGGCACATATATACCGGGTAACTTGAAGTTTCGATCGACAACGATACTTCAGTGGCTCGATCTGCAACGCATCAACTGGGCCTTCTGAAGATTTCACTGTCGCTAGGAATCTGCAATGCAATGAATCGCATAGATGCGTTTCTAGACATCACAAGGGCTCCGCAACGCAAAGATCATAGCACACACATATCTTCAGAAGGGTTGTGAGGCTCTGTGGGTGGAGTGTATGAGGAGGGGGAAGGGATCGCAAAGATCTTCCAAGGACTCCGTGCAGCGCAAGGTCTCCACACATACAGTTGGGTTTCCTAAGTATTCGCTGGCTACAACGCTTTGTGAGGAATCAGTCGTCGCCGTAACAACGCGCCAACGGTGTTTCTTTTTTTTGGGACGGAAAAAGGGCTTGCGCGCGCACATATCCACTCTCTCGCTACAAAAGGCGGGAGCAAATCCTCTATTTACTCACATGTGCGCTCCCCTGCACAATTTTTATTTGTCCACGTATGCATGGGCATGTTGAAACATGGAAAATGCCACGTCATGGAACCACCGAGGGATAAAAAGATAGAAAATGTAACAAGAGGATTGGAATAAAAAAGATAAAATAATAATTTATAGTGTCTCGCTTGATTATTGTTTATCTTCATTTTTGTTTTGTAAAATTTTTTAAAAATATATAAACTCTACTATTTTTCTTTCATGCATATATCTGATTTTTTATGATGTTCCTGTCTTTTGATTTGTTTTGCTCTTATATTAAATCTAAAAATATGTTAATATAGAAGGTACATTTTAATTCAATCGAACAATCCTGTTCCGTAGAAGTTGTTAGTTTATGTTTTCTTAAGATCACCGATTCCATTTTTTATTTTATCTTTTTTTTCTCCTAATCCTCTTGTGATATTTTCTATTATCTCATCCCTCGGTGGTTCCACAGCGTGGTGGTTTTCCCGTTTAAACATGTCCATCATGGGCGGGAGTGTACATGCAAAAGATCCGCTCCCACGAAAGGGGGAAACTAATCCCTTCCGCACACGTCGTGAACATGGAGATACGGAAGGATACGTATTTAGTTGCAAATTTCATATTTGCTATTAATATAGTCAAATTGATAACAAATAAAATTGCTATTAAATATATTTATCTCAATGTGACACTATTAACAGCGTTTGATCTTAAATGGCTATTAATTAGTAGAAAATTATTATTTGCTACCTGAATAAAAGCTGTTAAAGACATGTTTTCTTGTAGTGGCAATGAACCCCTCAGGTCAAAATCAAGCAAAAAGAAATGACCTGTCAGAATGAGGGCCATCAGAAGAAAAGGGCTAGAAGGAATGACCCGAGGATGTCAAATTCCAAACAGGCAACACGGGCACCAGTAGAGAAACAAATTCGACACCCTTGAATATTGGTAAGGACTTACCATCAATCCTCTTCCCTCTTTAACCTTGCGGGTAAGGTTGACCGACTAGACACAAGAAGAGCCATAGCCTATCAAAGACGGAAGGTCAGAAGATTTTAGACTAGGCACTTTCTTACACGTGATGCCTACTCTTAACCCTTAGGTAACGATGAGAGGCACCTACGGCAAGCAAAGCAAAAGATGAGATGGTCGTGTCCTTCACACCGAACAAAAAAATCGAATACTTCAAAAAGCACCAAACAAATTCACAAAATCAAAAATCCTAAAAATTAAATATCCAAAACACCAAAAACATTATAAAACCATCAAAAACTTAAACAAATCAAAATTTTCAAAATGCCTAAAAATTTGCTTTCTAAATTGACTAGTTGCCTTTGCATTCATGCATATTTCCTTTTGTGCACACTTATGTTTTTCTGTTATCTTTACTTTAATAAGGCCGATGTCCCTTGACAAAAGATCAAGGCAACTTTGCCCTCTCTTCGCAAGGGACTAAGACAAAATAAAATTCTAATAGTTTCTCTCAAGTGGGTGCAGGAACATGAGAAGGCATGCCGGCTTCATATCCCCAGACACTAGAGGAAGCAAAAACAACAAAAAAAATCAAAAATTGAAAAACAAAAGTGGACTACCCCAACCTCTATTAGGACTTGCATTTAGTATTGCATCTATCAAAATAAGCAATATTTGAGATGTTGAAGACCTCAAGTCTAGAGGGGCTGAGCCTGAGAACCCCTTCAAAAAAATCAGTGAGGGCTCAGTCATTCCCTAGGCTTGCGGATAGGCCAAAGTTGAATATGCGGGGAGGACGGTTTCTTCATAGATGTCCTGACCCGTTATGTTCAACCTATATCTTCAACTATTTTCTTATACTTATTTGTATTTCTTTAAACCCAGCATGCACCATTTCATACACCAACATGCATCATCCCACCATAACCATTCCCCGCTTCCTAATAATGCCATAACCTCCTTCCAGTCACATCATGAACCCATTTAAAGATGGTCTTTTATAGCCCCTAGAGGAGTCTTGATTTTTCAGAGAATCGGTTTCCAACGGGTTTTAACAATGATTTCATCGAAACAAGAAGTTTTTCCATGTCGAACTGAACCGGTATTGTTGAGTAAAACCTCATGAATTTGAAGAACCCAGCCTTGGTTGATTGGCTGTCTCCTCTTTAATTTTTTCAATTTACTTTTCAATGCATTTCTACCGAGTCCAGCACACCATGCAGTTCGGGTCTTGGCCGGTAACAATTCTCCCCCACGTGGGATTTTAGTTATTTACTCTCAGTACTGTTCTTCTCTTTAACCAATCAACCAGAGGGAAGGTTTCGATAAGACAAAGGGTAATCTCGGAGTCTGCTAAAGTTTTATTCCACTCAACTAGGCCAATGAGGGCGTGTCTAAATCTACACCTTGGCGTCACCTTTTCAGTCCATTACCACTTCATTCCGCTACGCCTCATTACGCTTTGCTACATTCGCCTACGTTTCATTCGTGTCACTCCCCTACAAAGCCGACGCCAAGGTGAGGCAAACTGTAGACACGCAATTTTGGTCCAGTTGGAGAGCTTAAATTCTTGTTTTTATGAGTATTCTTTCAAGGAAACCAAGTTTTTCAGAAAATCGGAACTTCCCTGCGCGTTTCGGCCAAACTGGGCTTAGTGCCCCCTTAATGGGGCGCATTGACCAAGTCAAAGCGCCCTATAAATAGGGCACCAGGCGCCCTATAAACAGGGTGCCAGGCGCTCCACTGGTGGGGCACCTGCACCTGGTCTCACTGACTAGACAGATTGATGGGACAGTTCTGCAGATAAAGTTGCCCTCTTCTTGCCTATAAAAGGACCCCCATTTGGAGGGTTTAGGACACTCTAAGGGCGTCCCTCACCTCCTCTCATCCACCACTACACATCCCAAGCCTTGCAACCCCCCTCCAAGCTCTCAAACCATCTCAAAACCATCTCCCAAAACCCAAAAAAAATCATAGTTGCTTCTTGAAGGGATATTCCAGCAGAATGAAGTTACCCTCTTTTGTGCTGTAGAAAGACCCCCATATAGAGGTTTTTTGACACCCCAAGTCCGTCTCCCACCTCATCTCATCCACCACTACGAATCTAAGCCTTCATAGCACCCTCTCAAGCCCTTAGATTATCTCAAACTCCTTCTCCAAAAACCCAAAAACTTGCAGTTTCCTTCTTCAGAAATATGATTTTTCTCCGACTTTGAGGGCCTTTACACTCTATTTCTCTTATATCTAGTGCCAAAACACTCTTTCATTCGCTTCACTTGGGTATTGGCTGATTGAAGAAGTCCTTTTTCCATCTTGGAGGTCTTCCAACACTCCGGGGTGACGCCGCGAATAAGGGAAGAAATCTGTTGAAGCCAGTCCCTGGCACCCCATAAATAGGGCTCTTTGACTTTGGTCAACGCACCCCATCAAGGGGACACCTGAAGCAGGCGCCCCATATATGGGGTACTAGCAGGGGCAGACCCCATTTTGCATTTTTTTGAGTTTATTTACCTTTCCGGTCGATCCTTTACTCCCCCCTTTCATTTTAACTCTCATTAGCATGTCATTTAGCATATATTGAGCCACTCATTTGCATTTTCATGCATATCTAAACCTTCTAAATAGGGGTTGGGATTTAGTCCCAATCCGGTTAGTCTCTTTCCTTTTGCATGTTTAAATTCAAATTTGAGCACGATACTATGCTTTCATTAGAACTAATGAACCTTTCACTTGTTTCTATGTTTTCTTATGGACATTTTTAGGTAAATCCGATTGAGGCAGAGCTTCAACCAGATCGAAGACGAAGGACTCACTAAGCTCTTTTCTTTTGGCCGGCCGAGAGAGGATAAGTCGGAACCCAACAATCTCCCCGCTTCCAAAGGTACGACGGTCATTTCTCCATTTCATTTCTTTTCATTCTACTATATTTTGGAGCATTTGGCTCCTGGCGACCACACTCACTAACATCTCATCCACCAAGTCCCCAAAGCAAGCGTAGGGGCCACAAAAGGGGGGATCTATGGATATCCTCGTTTCGGGTGCTTACACTGCCCTGGCAGAGGAATCAACTCCTCAACACATCCTTTCTCTCTCTCAAGATCAAAGTCAGCCAGTAGGGAAGGTCGAACCAACCTCTTCTATCATTCTAGAATCTCCTAAACTAGGCATGCCCTCTTCCCCAGAACAACCTGAGGAGAAGCCTACTGTAAGGAGCTTAGGTGAGGGGATCACAAATTTAGTTGATTGTCAATGACTAGGCAAGGATTCTCTAGGTATAGATCAAATGTTTCCATCATTAGAATTGATCCCTGAAGTTGGGGAGATAGAATTGACCCGTGAACAAAAAAATAAAGGGATAGAATTGGTCAGTGAAATGGAAAATGAATCGACAAGCCTCCAGAAGGGTATAGACAAAGGGATACTGGGACCTCCTCTAGATAGGCAGGCAAATCCCTTAGCATCAATCTTAGGGCCACGACCCTTACCCCATTCTTGTCCTAAGCAACAATCCGGCCCTTGGGCCCACGATCAATCAATCTTAGGGCCATGACCCTTTCCTTATTCTCCTCCAAATCAACGATCAGACCCTTGGCCCACAATTCCTCAATCTTAGGGCCACCACCCTTTATTTATCCTTCTTACAACCATCAATCTGGCCCACGGGTCCAAAATCTGTCAATCTTAAGGCCATGGCCCACACCCCATCCCACTCAATTGGGCTCTTATGCCCCATTTTTGGGCACTTATGCCCCTTTTCATCAACTGGGCCCATGTGCCTCTTTCCATCTATCGGGCCCATGTGCCCCCTTTATCCAACCAAGCCCATGTGCCCCTTTTAATCAACTGGGCTCTTATGCCCCTTTTCTTCAACTAGGCCCACATGCCCCTTTTCATCGATCAGGCTTGCATGCCCCTTTCCTTCAACTGGGCCCATATGCCCCTTTTCCCCAACTGGGCCTACGTGCCCCTTTCCTTCTATCGGGCCCATGTGCCCTTAATTTTTCTAAATCGGGCCCACGTGCCCACAATTCATCTCAATCGGGCCCACGTGCCCGCAATTCACCTCAACCAGGCTCACATGCCCATGTTTTTCTACACCGGGCTCATGTGCCCAAATTTCTTCTAAATTGGGCCCACGTTCCCACCTTCCAACAACCTCGGGCACACATGCCCACACTCCTTCAACTTCAGGTCTGTATACCCCCATTTCTTCACCATTGGACTCGTGTGCCCATACTTCTTTGAAATCGGGCCCTCGTATCCCACTTCTTTGAATTCGGGTTTGCGCTCCCATACTCATCAATGGCGCCAGCGAGCCCATCACAAATCACAATCTTGCTCCCAACCATCTAACTCGGGCCCGTGTGCCCGCTCTTTTCGTTGGGTCCCTCGGGCTCAACCTCCAATCGGGTCTTTGAGCCCATCACCTCCAATCGAGGCCTCATGCCCATCAACATTAACCGGCCTCTCTAGCCCACATTCAAATATTGGGCTCACGTGCCTCTTGATTCCGACTACTCTTGGGCCTTCAAGCCCACTTTCAACTCACAGGCCCAAGAGCCCATTTTAACTCACTTTTGTTTCCAAGCATGTTTCTTTCCTTTTTGAATTCTCTTTATTTCCCAAGTTTTACTTTCAATAAAAATCAAGGGTAGAGAAATTTCCTGGGTGATACCACAATCTTTGCCTTTTACATTATTAATTTTGACTCCGCCATGCTAAATCAGATCCTCCACATCTTTCACTTCATCATTTGACTCTGAATCTTCAATCCAATGTGATATGAAGCATATCAAAGTGAAAGTAGTTGGGCAAGGCAAGGCAAGGCAAGCACAAACAAAGTTGTCATTAGCAATGAACTTCTTCTTCTCTCAGGTATTACAATGCATTCATCATCATTATGTCATCCGCAAGGCAATATTTTTAGAAATGATTTTGAACTTCACAATTTTAATTTAGAGAAAATGATGATTGACGATATTTGTAGCTACCTTGTTTTTATTAAAAAAATTATTTACATTGCAAGGTATGCGAACAATTAATTCACCTCTGGAATGTAATCTACCTCAAAAATGGAGAGAACTACCAGTATGACTTGAGTCCACATGTCCTAGGATGTTCTCTAGGATTCGAGGGTAGATACCATACTATACACACAACACGTTCCTATCTCAGAATCTAGATGACCTGACACCCGAGAGAAGCTAGGCAAGGCTTAGATGGAAGGAAAACCCTCACCATATTCTCTTCTGTTCGGTCCAAGATAGGCAAAGGGGACTAGAGGGGAAGAGTATCGAAAGCATCCACCGCCTTAGTAGGAGGCCGTCTCGAAAGGTCCAACTTCTCAAAGAAAAATGTGCCAAAAGATGGGCAATGAACCTCAAGGTTTAAATAAATATGGGTTTGTCTTAATGAGTACCCAAAATGTAGAAAATAAAAAGGTGCCAAAAGATGGGCAATGACCCCACAGGTCAAAACACCTGTCCGAATGTGTGCCACAAAAATAGGTTTGTCAATAAAGAAGAAAAGACCTGAAGAGGCCGAACCCCAATGGGCAATAGGGTGTGAGTAGAGAAATCTCTCTCGACATCTTCAAAGCCTATCAAGGACTTTCCCACAATTCTTCATTCTTAACTAAGTACTGGGTGGACCAACCAAATCAAAGTTAAACTTTGGCCGATCAAAGGTTGAAGGTCAGAAAGATTCTAGGTAAGGAACCCCATTTTGCACATAGTGTCTACCAATGAACGTAGAAAAAACAACCAAGTGATGAGAACTTATGTCAATATTGTTTTTTCTCTCCCCAAAAAAATTAATAAATATTTTCAAAAAAACTCCAAAAAAGTTGAATATTTTCAAAAAAACTCTACAAAAATTACATATTTTCAAAAAACTAAAAAAATATTATTTTCAAAATTCATAAAAAATCGAATCTTTTCAAAAAAAACTTCATTTTCAAATTCCCAACAAAATTTTAAAAAAAAATTCCATCACCATGCTTGGTTTGAATTCTTGTCTTTACATTCATTATATATTTGTTGCTTTATTTCTGCACCCTTAAGAAGGCTATTACCCCTTGACAAAGGTCAAGACATACTACAACTTGCAAGGGGGATAAGCCGCATTGTTGTTCTAATCTCTTCCTTCCATGTGTTTCAAGCACAAGGAGAACTTTAGACCTCTTGACAAAGGTCAAGACATACTACAACTTGCAAGGGGGATAAGCCATATTGGCATTCTGATCTTTTTTTTTCTAGTGTTTCAGGCACGAAGAACAAACAAGGAGAACTACACAACAAGGCGATGCTCGCCACTTCCCTCCCCTGAGGATTCTTAGGAGGAGGTGTCACCATAATCTCGACCTTAATTTTGCCGAGAAACCTTTTGCAGGCGATGCTTGCCACTTCCCTCCCCTGAGGATTCTCAGCAGGAGGTGTTATCATAACCTCGGCCTCTACTTTGCCGAGGAATTTTTTCTCTGTGTCTTCATCAAGGCACATAAACTCTTTTGTGGGAATGCATGTCATCACACTGCAAACTCACCATTATCATTTCCTTTTTAGCATATCATAGGTGCATTATTACTTATTTTATGCATTGCTGTTGAAGACCGTGAGTGCGGAGAAGACTTGACCCAAGATCCCCTTTATCAAAATCTACAATGATCAGGTCATCTCTGATGCTCATGGATAAGCCCAAAGTTGTACTATGAGGGACAATGATTCCCAAATGGGTATCTTGACCTCATAAACAATCTATATCTTCAACTATTTGTTATATAAGTTTTATTTTGTTTTCTTGATCCCAACATGCATCATGTAGCATTAGTTGCATTACATTTTGTTTTGTCATTGCATACATCCTTTCATAATCTTCACCTTCTCACCCTAGTCTCTAAATCTTTTATCCTAATTCTGATCATTCTGAACCCCATCGTGTTTTCTAATCCCACCCTGTTCTCTAGTCCCACCGACCCTTCAGATATCCCACCGTGTCTGTTAAACCCACTGTGTTCAGTAACCTTGTGTCTCCAACTCCTTCATTTCTATAACCACTATGGCCACTGCAACAACCTTCTTGCTATTTATCCCACCGTGGCAGTCAACTTATCCCGCCAAGGGCCTCCTATTTGATCAGAACTTGCACCGTCACTATCTTCACGGTCTGTGCTTCAACATTTGCCTTTCAGAATTTGAGATCATTCCATTCCGAATCAAATCTTGTCTCTTGGAAGACTTAAATGAATCTAAGAGCCTGAATGTGCTCGATTGGTATTCTTTTACTTTTTCAAAACAATTCTTTTTTTAAAACTTTAGCCCATCACAGTACAGGAACACCACAAAGATCAGGTTACCGGCTGATGATGAACCTACGAACCCATGTTTCGGGGACTCCCCACCACGTTGGGGGTTGGCTATTCTTCTCTCGTGCCAATGGCACATCTCTTACCAATTGAACATAGGAAGACTTGATGAAACATGGTGGTTAACCAGGAGACTTGAGAAGATTCGCCTGGTCGTTGAGCATGTCTATATCTACACCTTGATGCCACCTTTTTAGTCCATCACCATTTCACTCCGTTACATTTCACTACGATCCATCTTGCTTCTCTATGCTTTCTCTACGCTTCACTGCGCTTCGCTACATGCCATTCACTTGCAAAGCCGACATCAAGGCGAGGCAAGCTGTAGACATGCCAAATTGGCCAGATTTAGAGCCCCAGACTCTTATTCCATAGGCGATATCTTTTATTTGACCATTATCTGATCCAGATTACCTCATGGAGATGAGCTAAGGATGCTAGTGGAGCCCCTTGTGTGTTGGGAATGGACCAATGATTTTTGGAATAATGCCGTAACCTTCAAGCGAGAGCCACACGTGAACCGTAAAATCACGAAGCCTGCTCAATGACCGACCTTGAATGGTTCTTAATTGAAGGTCTCGAAAGTCCCGAATGTGTTCCATAACATTCAGGGTTTCTGAGAAGTCATTTCGGTAGTCGTCGGTCAATGATGGCTTTCGTTATGGTTTTTTTCAATCTATACTGACACGGCTATACTGGACCATGTGTTAGGCCTTTCCAGTCATCACCGGGTCTTTTCGAGTCATCCAGGTTGATCCTAGCAGTATATTTCATCAACCGGGGCCATACGGTCATTTTGATCGATTTTAGGGTTTTACGGCTTTTCTAAGTTTTGGTTTACGTTTACCGAGTTAATCTCATATTTTTCGATGACTTTGGATTTTTCGATCATACCAGATTTGTTTGGTCATCATTTCAAGTCATCCCGAGCTGACCCAAGATTCCTCGACCGGAACCGTGCTCTTTCGGATCTCCACCGTGGTTTTCGGCTTTTCGCGAGGTAAACCGGTAGAAAACCCGTGCGAACATCTTAGGATTCATGCTGACTGGTTTAACGACTTGAGGAGGTGCGGTTGAAGGCCCTCTTTCCAACGCAATAAATGGGAGCTGAATCGGACATCTCGTTTGCAAGTTACGGCCCGCGGAACGTGCGCGTAGAAGAGAGAGTGTACTGCGCCCCCGCCCCTTTTGAAATAGGAGGGCGCGGTCACCGTGCCCTCAACCTGGAAGCGCGCCCTGCGCACCATCAAACTGGGGGCACGCCCTGTGCACCCCCGCTTCCTTTGAAACGTGGGGGCATGATCAGTTTCCGAAAATCGGAAATTGCCCCGATTTACACCTTCTAAACCGGATTTTTGGAAGGTTACCATCAATAATTTTCGATTATTTGTACTGCACCCCTGGTTCAGGGGCGAATTACGTTTGTCAAGTCAATTTTTAGCAATTTCCGGAAGATTTCGTCGATTTTTAGCAGTGAGACGCGTAACGTGCCCCCGTTTCCTTTGAAATAGGGGGTGCATAGACCGTGCCCCCGGGTTGAGGGCACACCCTGCGCACCCTCCCCTCCTTTGAAAGGCGGGGGCACGGTCGGTCTAGTTTCCATGTTTTGCACCGATTTCTCTCCTCTAATATCCATCATAACATCTATCACATCAATAAAATATGTGTGGCCTGATCGGACCCCCTCAGGAGGTCTCCTGAGGGTATTCGATCTCTAAAGAAAAAGGTTGATACCGTTGTTTTTTTTCTATCATATGCATACAACTCAACTCAACTCAACTAAGGCCTTTATCTTAAATTACTTGAAGTCAGCCATATGAGTTCTCTTTCTCCACTCCTGTCAATTTTGTGTTATTTCTTCAAAGATATTTAAACCCTCTAAATCATATTGATTTACCCTCCTCCAAGTTAAATTAGGTTTACCACGCCCCTTTTTTGTTTCTATCATTTTAATATTTTCTATCTTTCTAACTAGAGCCTCTTTAGGTCTACGTTTAATATATCCAAATCATCTCAATCTCCCTTCTTTCAATTTGTCTACAATTCTCGTTACTCCTACATTTTCTCTAATATATTCATTCCTTATTTTATCTAATATAGTGCAACTACTCATCCATCTTAACATTCTCATTTCGGCAACATTTACTTTAGAAGTATGTTTTTCTTTTATTGTCTAACATTCACTACCATACAACATTGCGGATCTTATACTTGTACGATAAAATTTTCCTTTCAACTTTAATGAAATTTTACGATCGTATAGAACCCCTAAAGTCAATATCCACTTTATCCAATTTACTTTAATCCTATGATTAACGTCTTCATCACATTCTCCATCTTTTTGAATAATTGATTTCAGATGCTTGAACTGAGTTTTTTGAGATAATATTATCCCATCTAAACTGATGCCCTCACCTACTTCTCTTTGGTTTTCATTAAATTTTCAATGCATATATTCTATTTTAGTTCTAATTATCTTGAAACCATTAGTCTCCAAAATATTTCTCTACATTTCTAACTTTCTATTCGTTCCTTCTTGTGTTTCATCTATCAATACGATATCGTCTACAAATATCATACACCAAGGTATATCATCTTGTATAATCTTTGTTAATTCATCTATAACTAATGCAAAAAGATAAGGACTTATTGCAGACCCTTGGTGTAAGTCAATTGAAATAAAAAAATCTCTTATTTCTCCAACAATTGTGCATACACTAGTAGTTGCATCATCATACATGTCTTCGTTACAACACCTACCATAGAACCTCTCTTGGTACTCTATCACAAGCCCTTTCTAAATCAATGAACACCATATGTAAATCTGTCTTCATATCTCGATATTTTTCTATCAAACTTCTAATAAGAAAAATAGCTTCAGTTGTAGATCGACCAGGCATAAATCCAAATTGATTGGCTGAAATATTTATACAGCTACATAATCGCCGCTCAATAACTCTTTCCCATAATTTCATAGTACGACTCATGAATTTGATCCCTTTATAATTGGCACAATCTTGTATATCTCCTTTTTTCTTAAAAATAGGTATAATGATGCTCTTTCTCCATTCTTTCGGCATTCTTTTCGATTTTAGGATTTTGTTAAAAAGTCGAGTTAACCATTCCACTCCTAAATCCTCCAAACACTTCCACACATCAATAGAAATATTATACGGACCACATGCCTTACTTGTTTTCATCATTTTAAATGCTTCTTTAATTTCTGAAAATTGAAATTTTCTAATATAATTTAAATTAAAATTTGTCACATTCTCTATGTCGTCTATGTTTTTAACAAAGTTGTCATTAAAAAGAGTATCAAAATAACTTTTCCATTGTTCTTTGATATCATCATCTTTAATCAAAATTTTTATTTCTTTATCCTTTATGCATCTAATTTGATTAAGATCTTGAGACCGTCTCTCTCTCATTCTTGCTAATTTATAAATATCTTTTTCACCTTCTTTAATTCCAAGTTTCTCATACATATGTTTAAAAGCATCATCTCTTGCTCTTCTAATAACCTTTTCTTCTTCTTTTTTTGCTATCTTGTATTGTTCATAAACTTCATTGTTATCATATTTCGGCAATCTCTTATAACAATCTCTCTTATTCTTTATAGCCTTTTGCACTTCTTCATTCCACCACCAAGTCTCTTTTTTATGTGGACCATGTCCTTTAGACTTTCCAAGTACTTTTTTATCTCTCTCTAATTTTTACAGTCATATTCATTCACATAGCATTAATGTCTATGTCTAACTTCTAATCATTTATCTTTAAAAGTTCGGTCTTAAAAATATGTTGTTTCATTCCTTTTAACTCCCACCATTTTATTTTAGGAGAAGACTTTCTTTTATATGTGTTTGTTTGTGTTTCAATCTTAACATCTAAAATCACTAACTTATGTTGGCTTGCTAAAGTTTCACTCGAAATTACTTTACAATCTTTGCAAATAGCACGATTGGATTTTCTAATGAGAATGGAATCAATTTGACTTTTATTTTGTCCACTTTTAAATGTTATTAGATGAGATTCACTTTTAATAAAATGAGTATTTGTGAGGATAAAATCATAAGCCATAGCAAAATCTAAAATATTATTTCCCTCTTTATTTAAATTTCCATATCCAAAACCTCCATGAATGTTTCCATATTCATGACATTTGTTTCCAACATGTCCATTGCGATCTCCTCCAATAAATATATTTTCTTCATTTGGTATACTCTGCATAAGATCGTCCATATCCTCTCAAAAATTTTCTTTAATCTCGCTACTTAATCCAATTTGTAGAGCATATGCACTAATTACATTAATTATTTCTCTTTCTATAATTATATTTACCATAATAATCCTATCTCCTACTCTTTGTATTGAAACTATTGCATCCTTTAATGTTTTATCAACAATGATACCTACCCCATTTTTATTTCTCTCTTTTCCTGTATACCATAGTTTATATCCTATATTTCCTACTTCTTTACCTTTTTCTTCTATCCATTTGGTTTCTTGGATACACATAATATTAATCCTTATCCTCTCCATACTATCAACAAGTTCCATAAGTTTTCCTGTAAGAGATCCAATATTCCAAGTGCAGATTCTTATCTTTCTTTCAATATTTTTTTTCTTATATTCCCTTTTATAATAATGTCTATTTGTATTTAAGTTTATTCTAGTACTCATATCTTGCTCTTTACTATGGACTAACTTCTTTACCTACACCCGTCCTTGATGTGGGAACCCTTACTTATTTAACACCACAATAGGGTACTTATGTGGCACGTCGCATGTGGGGAACGCCCTCACACTTGTTGTATTTTTCGCCACACCTAGGCTCCGATGTAACGCATCGTTTGGTGAGTATGTCCTAACATTTATATAATTTGAATCCATATCATGAGATGTTACTTTATTTTTACGCTGGTTGTCACCTAACGCAACCCTCCTCCTATCATATGCATAATGGTAAATAAAAATATTAAAAAAATTGTAAAACTCTTTAAACACCTTTTGAAATAGACTTTGTTACAATTTCTATAAATTAAAATAAAAATTTCTATTATAATGTAGCTAAACACTGTATAAGATGAAAATGTGGAGCATCCATCATAGTAAAATGCTCGTAATTTAGAAGTTCTGGAGCAACCCTTACGTGTGCCTGACAGTGTCTTCGTGAAAGTGATAAACATACATCTGTGTAGTACCCCTTTGTACTTTGGTCGATTTACCATATACAAAATTTATTGGTATACCAATATTGTTAAACCAGCATACGCATCTCATGTTCAGAAATGATTAAATTAGTCAACTAATTCAACAATTTTACTAATTAGTAACTTTTTAATTAATAAAATCATCTATTCTCGATTTACTCCCGATAAATATACTTGATTTTCAAGTTATTTTAAATTAATTTCTGAAGAATAGTTAATTAAAGTTGTTTATAGTTAACTAATTTAATCTCTTAACGTATTAACAAATTAGGATGTCACAACTTACTTCGATAAATACTTGATATTCTCGTTAAGACAACACATAACATATATCACACATCCAACAAGGTCATAATGATCCTTTTAATTGGGTCATACTTTGATATTATATGTAATAATTAAATTAGTTGACTAATCTAATAACTAAGTTAATTAGCAACCTTCTAGTATTACTTCTAACAAAATATATTTAATTTCATAGTTCTTTTAACCTAACCTCTAAAAGTAGTTAACTCGAATTGTTGATAGTCTATTGACATTCACTACATTCTACTATCTCAATTCCATTTAGGGAAAACTAAAGGTGAACTCCCATTGGTTTTCTTTAGATTGGAGAGTCTTTTATGTTTTTTGTTTTGTTTAAACTATAATTAAATAAATAATAAATAAAATAATTTTTATGTAGTTAATATATTAAAAATATTTGTTACAATATTAATAAATAATATTTTTATAATAAAAATATATAATACTATTTATTAGTATTCTAAATTATTTTTTTGAGTTATTTATTTTAATTTGAGTTGACAGTTTGGTTTATTTTTCACCAATTTGTTAAAACAAAACATCCATTTGCTTCCAAGCGCAAAAAAAATTGTGAAAAACTGAAAACAGCCTTTATTTGATTACACGTAAAAGTTTGGTCAAAAGAAAATAGGGCTTTCGATGTGGGGACGAAGCAAGAGAAAACCGTTTTTGAACAAGTCATTTTAAAGCGTTTTCTTACTTATTATTTAAGAAAATAAACTTTAGTTATGCAAGTGACTAAAAATAATGTAGTAAAATAACTTAAAATAACAGAATGATAGATTAGTTTGGTTTTCAATAAAAATAAGTTATTAGTATCCAAATAATAAAATAGTTTTTAAACTTTCTAAAAATTGTATGCAAAATAATTTACTTAATTTATTGTTTTTATCAAGATTTTATGATAAATAAATGATTCGATTATATAAATATTATATCTATTATGTTCTCATTATTGAAACACTTTGCAAAAATATCAACTAATTGGTGAAGTTTTCTAAGGAAATAATCTCTGTACGGAACTAACATTTTTACTTTTCTTGAATGGCATATTCCGTGAAAGATTTTTCGAGAAATCAATGCAAGGTCCGATTCAATGAATTGTGTTTGATGAAAGGTCCGGTAAAATTTGTCATGTAACATTAGGTTCGTTTTTTAAACTTTACATGATTTCCGATCCTTTTATATAACAAAGACCGTAACAGCGATGTCAAGTAGAATTCAAATGTTCCTGTTATGTCCTTGACGGTCACCTGGTACATTCAGCGTCTTCCTGATATACGATCGGTTGAATCAGTCGTCATAATTTGATATATATGGATATAAATATCGGTAAAATCGAGTCATGCAATATGTAAATTAAGAAATACTTGTAACATTTATGTACCCAATAACATCAATATAAGATAAAAAAATATACTAGAATTAAGGATTATTTCGATCTATCAACTTAAAATTTAAAAAATATTATTTCAAACAATTAAAATTATTACATATGATGATTATTAAAAGTAGTTGCAGGTTATATTTCTTAACTAAATTTTCTATTTAATAAGAACTTTATTTTCATGTTTAATATTAAGCATTTTCACAAAAAAGATAACATGTAGCCTGAATTTTCACACAAAACCTAACCTGTATTTTAAGAATAATATTAGCATGTTTGTTAACTAAATTATGTTTGAAAACACATAACGTAAAATGATGTTTATTAACCTGTAATCACAAAGAATGTTCTATCATTCATGTAAGCGGTAAAAGATCTTGTAAAAACCTCACAACTTATAATCACAAAAATCCTGTAAAACAATGCAACCTATAATTACAAAGAACTTTACCATTCACATTCTATCACAAGCTGAAAACAATACAACCTGTAATCATAGAGAACCTGTAAAACATAGCAACCTGTAATCACAAAGAACTTGTATTATTCACATTCTATCACAAGCCGTAAACAATACAACCCGTAAAACACTACATAACGTGTAAAACAACATGAAATTGTATAAAGAAAGGCAAATAAGATAACCGCAAATCCAAACTAGGATTAATATGTCCAAAATATCCTCAAAATAGAGGAGATAAGTACCTAGCTAAAAGTAATATTCTAAAAAAAAGTACTTGAAAGTGCCACAATCATAGGGCCTAAACTACATAGAGTAATTTGTGAAACAATCACATAACAAGCTGTAAGTACGCATCTTAAATAGACCATACACCAACCATATAAACACCCCAAACAATATCTAAAACAATCCATCTTCAAACTACATAGAAGAGAAGTCACCATAATAGAAGTCACTCTCTTTCTCACCATCATAAGGTATATCAGTCAATGTCTTCACAAGCCTTTCAGCTTATTTTTTAGCCTTCTCTCTCAATTCCTTTTGGCACTTCAGCTCCTCTTCAAACAAGACAATACATTCTTGAAGGTGGCAGACACGATTGGCATTACCACAACAACAATATGGAATACCAACTTTCTTCTTTTCAACTTCATCACACCACATGAAGAAATTATAGCTTTCAAGTTATAAAAGAAAGAAGCATCGTTAGGCAATATAGTAAATGTTAGCAAAACAAGTTGATTAAACAAGATTACTCATTACCTTATACACATAATATATTTTTTTCCTGCATTCCATGATGTGTTACTAACTTTCACCAAACAAACACCATGTCCATAAGTGCAACGCACTGTGGGAATCGGAGAAGTGGCAGCCATGTCTATAATAAAATAAGATAGCTATCAAGAAGAAAAATCATTGCTATATGTAAAGGAATGAATACAAGTAACATACCTATTATGCTGTGGGATTTCTACAAGCCCTCCTATTATGACTCGATTGTTTATACCTAGAGCATGAGAAGATCACCCGATCAATATCTAATGCTCTTTGGGATGGAATTCTTTTCTTGTTACTTCTACCGGATCTCTTCTTAGTCAAAGGAGGCTTAACTTGAATATCTTTAAAATCCAATTCTGATTTATTGACATTTGAAATAGGAGCAATGCACATATTATAACATTGTTTGTAATAGTCAGTTGTGTAATACACTGAACAATAATTTTCTATGTTCCCTTCAATTTTATGAATCACAGCATAAAGATGTTTGCATGAAAATTTTAGAATCTGCCATTCACGATAAGAACATGTATTGGCTTAGAGATTGATCAATGCTATTGGTTTAGACATGACCTTGAAAGAAATGCCATTAGACACATTGACCACATAACCACAACAGTTGTCCATCATTTTCTTGATCTTTGCATCAATTGAAGGGTATAAAAATGTGACCCAGGATGATCTTGTGTCTTTTCTCTTGGCATTCATATTCATAATTTTTAAACTTATGCGGTCAATCATATGATATATAGGCAAGTGTCTTTCCTCTAACACCCAAGCATCGAATGATTTAGTGGGGTTTGAATACATCTCCCCAAATCTATTACATGGTAAGTATGTATTAGCCCAAAAATTAGGATTCGAATCTCTTGTCTACTTCTCTGCTTCTTGTGAAATAAGACCCACTTCAATTATTACTTTCTTATGTTCATGCATGGTATAAGCATATGCTGCTCTATCAAATAAAGATAGAAGTTCATTCTTTGTGGAACCTCTATACTTTCCTGCAACTTGTTTTACAAAATTAGCCTTCAAATGGCATAAATAAAAGGCATTGCTTGACTCAGGAAATATATTGGGAATTGCTTCAAGTAGGCCTTTACACCTATTAGAAATGAATGTAACTCAACGAGATGGTGATATTGCTTTTCTCTAACATTTCATAAACCACATCTAGTGTTCTCATTTTCAATGTCGCAAGCAGCATATGTCAAAGGGAATAACTCATTTTCACCATTCAACGTAATTGCTCCTAAAAGAATACCTTTATATTTATCTTTCAAAAATGTGCCGTCAAGGAATAACAATGGCCTACATCCATACTCAAAGCCAACTTGGGATGCATAAAATGATAGAAAGAACCATTTGAAATGGCCTTCATTTGTAAGTTCCAAATCAATGATACTTTCTTGGTTAGATTCATTTACTGCATCAGCATACCAACGTAATGAATCAAAGGAGCAATGTTCATCACCTAAAACTTGCTTGTTTGCGACTTCTTTACTAAGCCATGCTTAATAGTATGGTAAGTCAAGCCCTCCTCCACATGTATGCTCGTTATGTAGTTTTCTTATTACAAATGACGGTCCACCACCAACTCTAAGGGCATGCAAAGACCATGGACACTACAGAAATCTACATTTGATTGACACTCGTCTCAAGTCATTCTTTACAAAGTTGTAATCAAACCCCCTAGCAATTGCAAACTTGATTATATCGTCTTAGATGTTCTACACTTTCAAAATTTTGCCCTCCTGAATGAATGTTTGATGAAGTAGCAAAACTATTGGACGTGGTGCTAGGTCCACAACTGTGTCAACTTGCATATCTATACAACATATTTCATAGTTGATCTCACTGTATTATGTATGATTAAAATACAAACCTATTGACTAAATTAAAATAAAAAAATTACCTATGAGTAGGAACTTCACAAACGAGAGTTGTTTTTACTTGAATACTTATGACACTCTTACCTAAAGATGAATACAAACCTATTGCATTACATAGGTCTTGATCAGTCATGATACGAATGGGACACAAGTCTTGATCAGGATACACATATGTCAAGTCCACATCTTCACTGTCTAATGTCCATCTAGAACAAATTTTAGAAATAACTTCATGTCTATGCATCCCTTGGTTGTAAAGAACAAGGTGACCTTCTCTATTAAATTTAATGATAATGGAAAATTGATCCATAAAAGAACTTATCTTTGATACAACTGCAATATACATTAACATCAATAATGTATAGTCTCTTAACACAAACTGTGAAAACATTCAAGGCTAAAACTATCTTGGATACACAATGTAAGCAACCATATACAAAATCGTTAACTAATCCTAATGCCCCAAATCAAAGGGGAAAGACTTATATTGCATAGAAATTTGATTGGTGGCCTAATCAAAGGGGAAAAACAAATAAATACTCATATCAAACCATATACAACATAGCTAATTGATTGAAGGCCCTAATCGAAAAGGGAAAGACAAATACAAGATTGGAGGCCCTAATATACAGCAAAACAAGTGATGTCGGAGGACCAAAACGGAGGAGAAATACATAGAAGATCATAACGAACCGTATACAACATACATATTTGATCGGCGGTGAGATAACCAAAACCCTAAAGCCCCAAATTGAAGAGGAAAGACATACCTTATCGGTGATTTCTTCTTCTTCTTAGAAAGATCGTTGAAGGAGACAATTTGAACAACTGCCAAAATGAGCTGAGATAACACAAACAACCTGTTGAAGACAAGGATCGCGGGATCGGAATCGGTCTCTGGATTGGTCCGATCTAGGCTGATTTGTCAGAAGAAAAATCGATCTAGATCGACCCTTTAAAAACCCTAAAACACAAAAAAATAACTAAATAAGAAGGTAGATCAGATTCCGATCCGATCTACCTCTTTTTGGGGCGATTTCGGGCCCAAAAGTGGCCTGGATCTGGTCACCAGATCCTCAACCAGTAGGGTTTATACCCTACTGGTTTGCGTACCAGGTCCATGGGACCCGATACATTTTAAATGGCCGGATCCGATGACTTAGTCACCGGGTCCATCGCTACCGGATCCCGATGGACCTGGTAGCTTCATCTTCCCCGCCCAGTAGGGCGTGGAAGAGGGCCGCCACGGCGGTCTGTGGGCCCATTCCGGTGAGGGAATCGTCGGAATCGATTTGGATCGGTCGATTCTAGCACCGATTCCACCTACAAACACCCATCCGGACCAATCTTCTATCTGGATTGGTAGTTCCGCCAGGAATCGGATCAAAGAGGTCCGATCCGATCCAAGAATTGGCCGATCCGAGATAGGTAGTTCCGCCAGGAATTGGATCAGAGGTCCAATCCGATCCAAGAATTGGCTGATCCTGATTCGGATCGGCCGATTCTGCAATCCATGGTTGAAGATGTATCAGCGATTCGAACGAAAACAAATGAGATAGATCGAACAACCGCATGATGGATAAAAGAGAGCAAACCTGTTGAAGATGCCGCCGTGAGATATAGGTCAAATGGCAGTGGAGCAAGCGCTGGATTACTCCAGAAACCCTAGAACCAGTGATGCAAGGTTTCACCTTTGAGCAAGTGCCGGATCACACTAGTCAGGGAGATGTTTAACAACCAGCGAGGTTGCCCCTTTCAGACAAGGGTATTTCGGGAATACACTGACATAAAATGTTGAACGGACCTATAATTACACCAAATTTGCTAGGACCGGAAGTCAATTTTCCCAAGATTTTTTCGTTCATTTTGGTTTTACATGAATCTAAATAGACCTTAAGGGCATGTTTGGTATCAAAGTATTTTGTGAATAAACTTTATTTATACCTTAAATTTTGGGGACAAATCAGGTTTATCTCCAAGTTATTCATAAAATTTTGGGGATAAATATGAGTTATCCTCAAAATTTAGGAGATATCCTATATTTATTCCCAAGTTATCCCCGTACCAAACAACACCTAATGATTTTATATATATCCATCAAATCGAACCAATGAAAGCCAAGAATTCTATCGATCAAATTGAACAAATGAGAGTGAACACACACCCCTAAGAGAAGCGCACTTTCTCTATGATCATTATTTACATTTACTACATTCAAGTGGAGTTCTTCCTAGCATATATCTGTGAGGTGAGTCTCCACCTCATGATCTTAAAACACACCAAGGTTGTTCACCGTCCAGTTAAATCTGATGAACGGAACCGAAGCAGCCTCTAGTGGAAGAGTTTCAACTCAGCTTCATTTATCTACAGAGAGCTCCCAATCCTCAATCTGAACGGAAACAAAGTACTTGAAAACCAGTACTTTATCTATATATATTCATCATCAAAGATTCAAAGCATTTACGCTTGATACTGATCTTAATTTGCATGACTAAACATCAAATTAAACGGAACTAAACTGGACGAATTCAGCTGGATTCCGGAGATCACCATTAACTGTGTTTAAGTTGAGAACAGCGCTCTCTCGCGGACACATGTTCGCTCCTCGCCCCGAGCCACGGAGAGGAGCACACCATGTCACCCCTTCTCCTATTTATAACCCCCCCCCCCTTTGTTGCTTTGCTCCCTGCCAGCCAATACCCAACACAGCGCGGCCTGCGCGGCAAGCGCCGTTGCCTGCTCGTTCAAACCACAACATATGAGATACATCATATATCGATATGTACCACTGCGACCTTCGATGACCATACACACATGCATACATATTGCCGTTCCCGCCTCTTTATATTCAAGGCATCTCACTAATTGCGCCCCATGCTCGGCGCCGTGCCCGCTCCTCCTCGGCGCCCTCCCTTTCAGGCTGGCATCGCCGGAGCCGTTTCCCTGGGCATAATTACGCTGCTCTCTACATAACATTAATCAGCTCCCCCTCCACACCCCCCCTCCGCCACCCGAGAGACAGTCGCCCTCGCCACCTGCGCGCAGGCAAGCCACATCTGGTAGCCTTCGCGCGCTGTTCGCTCCTCTTCTTTAACGCCCCTTCCTTCCCGAACAGATTTCTTACCCTTCTTGGAGTGCGCCTGCAGATTAAAGATAGGATGGCCCAGAGGAAGGAGAATGAAGGAGACAACTGCAGGCAGCCGTCGTCGCCGCCGCTGTCGCCGTCGTCGTCGCCGCTTCACCGAGAAGGGCAGCCGGGCAGTGCCGATGACCAGCCGAGGCCGCATCGGCACCACCGCCACTCGGCGCACCAGATCCGGGAAATGGAGGCGTAAGCATTATTTAGGCCGTGATGCATCACTTGTTAGCTTCTGTATATATATACATATATACACACATGCATGAGTGTTACAGTCTCAGACATCCTCCTGAGGTGATTTGCACGGTACATATATACATATGTGTGTATTAATATACAGCGAACTTGTCAAAGATGGTGTACTTAATTAATTGCCTTGTGTGTGTACTTGCGCAGATTGTTCAGGGTGAGCCCCCAGCCCACTCGGGCGCAACAGCTGACACTGGTAAGGGAGTTGGGCCTGACGCTCGAACAGGTGAAGTTCTGGTTTCAGAACCGGCGAACCCATGCGAAGGTAGGAGAAGACAATAATCAAACCCTAACCTAAGTTTCTAGTTAATGCCTCCCCCGTTAATCTAGTCATTGAGCTGTTCGGAGTTTCCAATGATGCAGCAAAGGCAAGAGAAGAGGGAGAATGTAAGGCTGCACGAGGAGAACGAGAAGCTGAGGAACGAGAACTGCCGGATGACAGCTACGGTGAGCAATATAACTTGTCTAACAGGGTGCAGCAACGCCGGGTACAACTTGACCCCCGAGCAGCGCCGGCTCTGCGCGGAGAACGCCCAGCTCAGGGAACAGGTTAGCAACAAGGGCATTTATTGCGTGCAACACATCAGTCCAAGATGAATTAATGTACTAAAAAATAAATTACATACGTGGACTGAGAATAGTTCTAATTAACTTTTTTTTAGCGTTATATATATGATATCAAGACTATTTCTCTAGTCACAGTTTGGAGTTTTATGTGTGGGTGATCTTCACGGATTATAAAAATTGTGTTAAAAAGAATGAATTAGTGAACTACCAACAATTAATTGATCTCACTGACTTTTTTAGATGGTTGAATCAAAAAATAAAATAAAAAACTCAACGTTAAGCGAGTAATCAGATAATTATTGGTGATCTTCTGAGAAGGGTTTCAATTAACATCATTGGTTGACAAATATATTTAGCTACTACTCCAGGTTAGATGAGGTACATGTACCTTGAGATAGTCCAATTTTACGTCTTTTTTTTAATAACTAGTCCAATTTTACTTGAATGAGTGCTGTACCTCTTCCTTCCAAGTAGGTGATCCACCTCTCTCTCTCTCTCTCTATATATATATTGATATATATAGATATATATCCCCCTCCCTCCCTCCCTCTCTCTCGTAAGCCGCAAGTTACCAATAGAGTATTGAAGGCTTTTGCTGCAGCAGTACATACGTCTCTTCCCGATCACAGATGAAGACGATGTCATCCCTGACCGGAGTGCCGCTGCCAGATCTGGGTCAGCCAGGAGTCTTGCAGCAGACATTCACCGCAAATACCAATACGGGCCCAAACGCGAATCCCCATGTCGACCCGATCGTCCCAGCTGGCGCATGCACTGCCGCCGCCGCCGCCGCCGCCGGCACCTCCTCTCTCGGTCCAGAAGCGCTTCCGTTTGACTTCCCCGCGCCGTTGCCGGTGGCTGACAGTGCGGCAACTACCCTCTCCGACTTCATGGGTTCCACGGCCTTCCAGAACGAGATGTCTTTATCAGACGGGGATCAGGTGGCCGCGCTACGGCTCGCCTTGAGGGCCACCGAGCAGCTGCTGTCGATGTGCCTTATTGACGAGCCGCTGTGGGGCAAGGAGCACACGGGGGCCTGTGATGAACAGATCGACGTGCTGAATCTCGAGGCATATCTGCAGATGTTTCCATGGCAGCAGCAGCAGCAGCCGCAGCAGCCGCTGCTGCTTGGTGGTGAAGAACCCAGGTTGGAGGCTTCGAGGTGTAGCGCAGTGATCCCGATGGCTAGCTTCAGCTTGCTCGACGCCTTCCTGAACGTTGTGAGACATAATCAGCAGCCTTTCTATATTCCTTTTATTTTTCTTGTTCAGCAGGGAAAATGATTCGAAGAATGAAAATTAATTATAGGATGTTTGGTTGCATAATAGATTTTTATAAAAATTTTCATCATACAAATTTGTATTAAAACAAAAATCTAATCTAGCACATAAAATAGTTATGTTTGGAGAGGTGTGTTAAGAAAAGATAGTAAGAATATGTACAACCAAAGACATAAGAATCATAAGAAATCTTCTTAGAAATATAAACTTGTACTAATTTTCAAACATCTCTTTTAATAAATTTTGTTAATAAATATTTTTTATAACAAAAATTAAAATTGTAATGCAACCAATTACCACTTTATTTATGCACCTTTATGATAAAAGGTTAAAGACAGCAAATGACATAAAATTGGCATGTTTGAGAAGATGTGTTAAAAGAAAAAAAAAGAGAGTAGAATCATGCATGACCAACCGAGATTAGGGGCTATGAAAAAAAAAGAGTATCATCTCCTTTTTGTAACAAAAAATTAAATTAATCATGTAGCCAAACACCCATCAGTCTTTTCACCTGTCTTTTTTTTCTCCACTATTGTGCAGGATGAATGGGTAGGACTGTTCCCTTCCCTTGTATCGAACGCAGTGACCATCCATGTTATCAATGACTGCTTGGCTGCTTACACCACTGGTGCCCTTCAGTTGGTAAATCTTCTTATGGGTTAAGTTTCACATAATGTGATGTGATAGTGAGATATCCAATGAATGTGTTCATTTGGAAGGACTTCTCTGGTGCACTGATATATCTGTTTTTCTGTTTTTTGGGTACCATGAACACCTGCAGATGTATGCAGAGCTCCATTTCCCTTCTCCCTTGGTGCCTTCGAGGACCTCATATTTCTTCAGGTACTGTAAAAAGAGTGAAAGCCCAGGAACATGGACAGTTGTTGACTTCCCGGTTGATGGCTGTGAATGCAACTATCAGCTGTTCTTTGCTGGATACAGAAGAACTCTATCAGGCTGCTTCATTCAAGAACTTCCCAACGGATATTCAAAGGTACATGTCAAAATTTTTAGTGACACATTTACATGATGACTAATATCTAGTTAAGGATTTTTTTTATTAAGGTGATGTTTGATTTGATTCAATGAAGTGTTAAAAGTTTTAATTTTATTTCTAATTTTTTTAGTTGAACGTACGATCTTTAATTATAATGAACAATTCAAATTTAAGTAATTTAACAAAAAAAATTAATGTTGTATTGAGATATTTTACCAAAGTTATCAATGTACCGATTTTGCTTAGACATCAATTAAGCCAAAAACAAATGTAACCGAAATGTTGCACTAGGCATAGTGTGGTGTGTGGGCAAGCTACGGAGTGCTTTATGATAAATAAAAATGTGTCTGTTTCTTATTGGTGGAGCCTCTCTTTCATTGCGCAGTGAGTAGTTTTCTTATCTTTGTTTCATTAAAACGACAACATAGGTAATAGATAATTAGCACTATTGTCCAAAATGAAGATTCTAAAATAAATTTGCAAGGCTTCAAAAGATGGAATAAAACTGCCTAAATAAAAGCGGAGGGACCTTTAGGTCTCCTAGATGATGATGGAAAATGCCTTGAAAACCACTTTGAGTAGATTGGGATATGAAGGACAACAAAAGAAAGAAGGCAAGCAATGCTCGTAAAAGAAGCTGGTGAAGATAAAATTATAAATGCAAGAAGTGAAAGAGAACAATTTGAGAAATACAAGCTGTAGAAAAGGTCAGAGGCATAACTATCATAAGAGTAGGATTTACAAGGGAGAGACTAATTTGTCATTTTCCACATATCACAGAATGTGATACTATGGCCATATGTTCTAGTAACTTAGAATCCCAATATTTAGACTATGAATTAACTTTATGTTTATTTCATTTGGATTGCTAGATTTGATGGTCTGACAATAAGATCATTGAATAAATGACTGTATAATGTATACAATTCAACTCAATTCTGCCATTAACCCTAATTTATTTGGTTACTTCATAGTAACTAAATATAAAATGCAGTTTGCTAACATGGGATGCATATATATAGTAAAATTGCTTTTTGCTAAATGCTATTGGAGAAAAGATATTCTCCTTTAACATGTACAAACATCATTCGGTTGCTGCAGGTTAGATCATTCATCCTCCTCATCACTGGATTCATATAATTGGCTAATCTATAAAAAAAAAACTAATTAAGTCTCAGTTATTTGGGGGGGGACAGTATGATATTCAACTAATCATCTAATATCTCGCGACATATTAGATGATTAATTGAGGTCAACTGCTTATCAAAGAAGAATGATTTACTTTAAATGAATATAAAATGTGTAAAGCGATTGAAATTCACACATGTCAATGAAAAAATGAAAATTGTTTAATTTGTAAACATGCATTGAAAAGCTATAAATGCATTTTTTTCTAATTTTGCAACAGCACAAGCAATCCAAAAAATAAAAACAGCACTTACTTATTGGAAACATTCATGTTTGTTACTTGTTTTACTTTTTTTGTCTATTGCCTACGTGTCTAGAAGATCACTCATTAGTGGCCAAAGTAGATTTCATCTTGACCTTCTGCTTTTGGTCCTGAATTGAGATATGTTCATTAAAACCTGAATCTAATATCTTCTTTTACACAAGAATAAATTATCATAAGCTATTATTTATAATAAAACAAATTCCAAGGATACCATCTAAAAATGTAGATGGCCACGAAACCTGATGCTCTATTTGGTTTGAGTGTCAAAACTAATACTATAACAATGTTTATATTATATTTAGTAGATAGAGTATCAATAATAACAATGATAGCTAGGGTGGAGAAGATACGCTGACTGAGAACTATGACATAGGATTAAAATAAAGCACTAAAAGGAGAAAATGATGCTATCTAACATGGTGAGAGAAGGAAACAAGAGGAGGATGTCAAAGCAAAAAAAGTGAAACGATGCTATCCAGGCAAGAGGAGGAAATTATAGAGCGTACCAAGAAAAAAAAAGAGTTTACTATAAAAATGGTGCTCACCAAGGTTTTGTTTAGAGGTGCTTGTCGACCGTGGGTCGATTGGCACGCAGGGCGGCGGTTCGCTTCCTGGCGGCGTCAGTGCCAGGCACCCCCGTAGGGGGGGTGACAGGTGAGGTTCGGGCGGGTTCGAACCTCCGCTACCTGCGGTGCAACAGGCCTCATGGCCATTGGGCCATGTATGTTTTAAAAAAAAAGTTTTGTTTAGAGGCATTATCACAAGGGGCAGCCTTAACAAGGAATTCGCCATCTTACTTTTGTGCATTATATGTACTAATACTTACAACAGCTCTAACATATATAGAAATAATATATACTAAGTTAGACTCATAGTGCACCTAGATAGTGGTGACACTCAGGGTGAATTGAGGTATCAAAGATCAATGGATACATCGGACTCATCAAAGTTACTCGCTGCCCACTGGTCAGTGACTGATATATAGGCTGATGTAACTTTCATAACATTTCATAAAGAGTTCATAGCATTCATATTCATACCATGCATGCAAGACATAATCGTCTAATCTCAATGCCCTACATACAAAACATAGTCATCAAAATTATCTAGATAAGACTATGACAAGATAACTCAACTAATATAATCCAAACCACACAAGACTAAAAATAACATGAACTAAACCATACAAGACATATTCCATGATTGTAAACTATACTAAACAAGACTTATGCATCATATGCATGCAATGACAACAAAGTAAACTAGACATGTCTTAGACTATACAAGTCAAATTACTTAGCACATGCTTGACACAAACCAACTAAATAAGTTCTAATTTCTTTCATCAATACTCTGACTTAAACAGGTTTCAAAAAGTGTAATAGGTGATTTAAGGTTTCCCATACTTAAACATATCAATTTCTTAATTCTAGGTCCAAACTAGTACATAATTATGTAAGTATCAAGTCATAAGTTTAAAGAAAAGGGAAGGACTTATATTCAATGCATAATTAAGCAAGCTAAACATGATCAATATACAAAAAATCACTTTCCAAGTTATAGTTCCATGAGTTTGAGTAAAAATTAACATTAAGTCCATAATCCCTACTTAATCCAATTAATTGTTATTAACTCATTTCATGCAATTCTCACATGATTATAGGTCAAATAGCTAGACAAACTTAAGAATTCTAGTTGAAACCTTCTAAATTTTTTCTAGCTTTTTTGGATATTTTTTGTTATTTTTTAACCTTTTCCCCTTTTCTCTATTAAATAAACCATTAAAAAATAATATGTTGAACTAGGCAATCTGACTGGGCTGGACCAGCTGGTCTGGTTGCTGAGCCAGGTGGAGGCTCTTACGATAGGGGAGGTGGTGGAAGAGGTAGCGACCAGTGGTGGTTGAAGGTGTGGTGACAAGATGGTGGCTCCGATGGGGATCTCCGATGATGGTGAGGGAGATGTGGGTGATGGCAAATAGGAAGGAGGAGGTTGACCGGCAATGGGGAGGTGACGTCTTCATGGAGGTGAAACATAGGTGGTGATCAGGAGATGGAAATGACAATCGCAGTGGCAGTGGTGGGAGGGTGAAGAGCCAATGGATGTTGCGACTAGGGCGCTGCTTGATAATGGAGGCACCATGCGGGGGAGGCAAATATGTGTGGCAGAGACTCTCCCACTGCCCAATCGTCTTGTGAATGATGTGCAGCATAACTCTCCAGTTGGGAGGAAGTCTCTCCATTCTTAGGAAGCTTTCTCGCATGGCCGGTTGAAGATCATTGATCCACGGTGGGTGGACCTATCAACATTCTCTCTATTGTTGAGGGCCCTATTTGGGAAAGGGTGTGGAGAAATCTTTGGCTTCTAAATGGCTTGGAGTGACGGTTCCTACGGACTACCTTGGTTCTTAGAGGAATCAAGTTGTGCTACACTCGTCTGGTGTCGATAATCTTACTATTACCAGGTTTGGCTCCCTCCTATGTCACTTTCCCCTCTGCTTCTCTCCTCTGCCATATCTCCCTCTCTCTCTAGGCTCTTCCATGATGGGGGACAACCAACTTGATGGGAATCCCGAAGCCAACATTCTTTCCAGTTCCAAAACCTATTTAAACCGATGAGATCCTTGGAACCCGTCCACGTCCACCAACTTCCTATATAGGACAACCAAAAGTGGAGAAGAATTGTGGTCCTGAAAGTCCTCACAAATTTGTCTACTAGACCCGCAGGCCTTAAGAAATGGATTAGAAAGCTTTGAAATCCTGTCAGCCACTGGAATCTATTGAACTACCCAGACAATAGTTTCCTGCTTCTTCTTCATTCGAAGTTCGAGGTAGATAAAATCTACAGAAGGGCACCTTGGTTCTTCATCGACGACCTTATCATCGTCGAACCAGGTAGAGCAAACATTACCCCATTGGAATACAAGTTGGATAAGGTAGATATTTGGGTCAAAATTTTCAACTTGCCATAAGAATTTTTGGAGAAACAGACAGTCATGCACCTAGCTTCTCAAATCGGAGATCCGCTGGTCCCTCCACAAGAATTGTAGACAGCTAGAGTCAGTTTGCTAGAATCAAAGTAACTCTGAACATCATGCTACCTCTCCCAATGCAGATTACTATCAAACTATCCAATGGGTCAATAAAGTCTTTCATGTTAGTGTTCGAGTGAATCTCCAGGTTCTGTCACTTTTGTAGGAGGCTTGGACATGTCTTGGCAGACTGTGAGCTACGTGATCAATTGGCAAGTCTCATTAAACCCAACCTACCACTCCATCTTCTGGATGAGCTCAAGAAGTAACTTAAACCAAAGTTTGGAGATTGGATTACTGTTTTCGAGGGACCTACATCTTAGGTACCAGACCGATGGCCCATCTACCATTCCTTGTCGAATGGCACAACAGTACTCGCTTTAAGACACCCCTCTCCAATGCTTTGGTCAGTAAACCCATATCCCTCTTACCCCCCTTACTTCCTAGCTTGAGAAACACTTTTGACAGCAACTGTTAGTCCTAACAGCTAGCGCAAACATCAAATTCCAAACTCCGTCATCTTGACCCCAACCAAAGATCTTCTCAACATTCACAACTACATTACCCACTTAGCAGTTCACTGCACCCATCCCCTACCCAAACGTCCTCTCACAAATCCCTCCACCTGAATAACACTACGTACTAACTCAACTGACAACCATGCATACCACCACCTTACCATGACCGGTGTCTCCACACCCCTATAGAATGTGGCACCAAAACTAGAATCATCCCCTACCCTCCCTGACCAGTCCTCAATCCATGTGGCGAACCTTTTCTATATAGATTTAAAACAACACTCCTCACCCATTAAGGACCCATCACCTGTCAGCCTCCTTAAGCGCAAAGGTTACAAAGATAGAGCTATGAAGAGTTCCTTCAAAATGCTGAAAATTCAATTAGACAGTGATTTGACTCTAGGACATTGCATGTTAATCGTGTATACAAGTTTTGAAGCACCAAGGGTGGATGCAGTTGGCCCCAACAAGCTGCCAGGGGTCAAATAAAACTAATCTCTTGGAATTGTGGAGGTGGGAATGGGCCTTCGACAATTCAACATCTTGATAGATTAGCCCATTCTGTCAAACCTAGTATTTTCTTTGTTTATGAGACCAAACGCAACCTAGAATCTAGTCAAAAATTATTTAGGGTCAGGATCATTGTTAATGACCATGTTGTATCAACTGAAAGAAGAGCAAGTGGTTTCTAGTTATGGTGGTTGGATGATATCGATGTTCACAACTTGGTCTCTTCCTACAATTGGATCAGATGTATTGTGAATGACAGTTCTCAACTGGGCAGATGGATTCTCATTACTACGTATGCTCCACTTTCTAATGTAGGAAGAATATGGATGTGGAAGGACTTGTCTAATTTTATCCAATGGGTTAATCTGTCAGTTTGCCTGATAGGCGATTGGAACTACATTACTAGCCCATTGGAAAAATGGAGAGAGATTCATCCTATTCAGCTGCACATCCACCATTTCATTGACTTTATTTTAGGCCTTGGGCTTGTAGAAATTAGACAAGAAGGTCCAGTTTATACTTGGTCAAATAGAAAATCCTTTGAATAAAAATATTTGAGAGAAGCATGATAGAGGACTAGTCTCGGTGGACTGGGTATCCCTATTTCCACAATCTCAAATGCACACCCTACCCACGGTAGCCAGTGACCATTATCCCCAATACTTAAATACCAAACCTCCTTCCAAAGCTCAAGCTAATTATTTTAAGATAGATTCCACTTGGTTATGTCACCCCCTCTTTCACCAAATAGTGATCAAGACCTGGACAAGTACCCCTAACCTCCAGTTAAATTACCAAGACTTGGTTATGTCCCCCTTTTTTTCCAAGAATTTTGGCCTACTATCAGTGGGGAGCTAATTGAGCTAATTACATCCATTTTCCTCTCAAGCTAAATTCCACCTACCCTGAACGACCATCCATCACCTTAATTCCTAAGAAACAAAACCCCCAGTCCCCTAAAAATTTTAGACCCATTACCCTTTGTAATGTAACTTTTAAGATTCTCACCAAGCTCATTGCTATTATAATCAAACCCATGTTGCCTCTTCTTATTTCGGAGACACAAGCTGCTTTCGTCCCTTGCAGATTTGGGCTGGATAATATTGTCATTGTCTAACAGATTCTTAACACTTTCAGATGCAAAAAAGGTATAACTATAGGTCATTTAGGCTCAAACTTGATATCCGCAAGGCTTATGACACTATAATATGGCAGTCTATCAAGAGTACTCTTCAATTCTTTGGGTTTCCAGCACATTCAATCAACTTAATTATGAAATGTGTTACTACTGCCACCTTCTCCCTCAGCATTAATGGACATAGATCTGAGTTTGTAAGACCTAGCAGAGGCATATGTCAAGGGTGTCCTTTATCTCCCTACATATTTATTCTTTGTGTTAAGTTACTTACTTATCTCATCAACCAAGATGTAAAGCATGGTCACTTATCAGGTACAAAAGTCAGTAATCATGGACCTCCAGCTACTCACCTTATGTTTGCCGATGACTTGATCATTTGTGGGTCGACAATCGTGCAAGAAATCAAGCATCTCTTGGACTTACTCAAGGTTTATGAGGTATAATATGGCCAGGCTATTAATATTGCAAAATCAACTATAATTTTTAGCAAAAATGTTCCCATTCATACAAGGAATTCCATCTGTAGCATTTTGGGCCAATCTTAAGGTTTGAATCCCGACTTTTATCTTGGCATTCCCTTGAGTCAGTCTTGAATTCGCAAGATAAACTACGAGAACTTGTTGGTTACCTGTAATTCCAAGCTGGCCTCTTGGAAGTCAAACCTTCTATCTACTGTTGAGAGAATAGTCATAATCAAATCTACATTTAATCAGTTATCGCTTCACCTAATGTCTGTCTACAAGCTGCCTATAGAGGTGACCAAGAAGCTCAACTCTTTGCAAAATACCTTCTGGTGGGGCCACAGCTCACAAGACAAGAAAAAAATCCACTTCACTTCTTGGAAAACCATGAAACAAACAAAATAGAATGGCGGTCTGAGGATTAGAGATTTCAATCTCATGAACCAAGCTAGAATCATGAGACTACTTTGGGCTTTTATCAATGATAAACACAAACTTTGGGTCAAGATACTACAAGCTAGATATCACAAGCATAATAAGCCTATTTGGGAAGCCAAACCGTCTGCTTATGCATCTCTTACCTAGAAGAATATACTATCGGCTAGAGCTAACAATGTCAAAGGAAGCCTCTAGAAGATCAAAGATGGCAATAACGTGCACATATGGAATCACCGATGGATTTTGGATAGAAGGGGCCCACCTACCCTAAACTCATTTTCTCCTTCTAAATCGGAGATGGTTAAGGATATCATTTTTATGGCAACTAGAATTTGTGTCTTATTCAATGTTTATTTGATCATGCTGCTATCAATAGGATTCTGAAGACCCCTATTTTCAATAATAGTGCTGAGGGTAGTCTGGTTTTGCCTTTCACCCAGGATGATATGCTTAATGCAACTAATGCCTACAGATTTTTAGCAGATCAATTCAGACCCCCCGGCCCCTGACTCATCTTTCTAAAAATTATTATGGCATCCCAAGGTTACCTAGGTTCAGAAGATTGTCTTCTTCTTATGGAAATGTATGTCTAACAATCTACCCATAAATCTAGCAGTTGCCAGATGTAGCCCCCATATTGCTGCTATGTGTAATATCTATTTCTCTGTCCATGAATCCCTACAACATATCTTCTTAGATTGTTCTAGGAGTAAGGCCATCTGGCTAGCCTACCCCTTGGGAGGGCCAGATAAGTGGGCTGATCGAAATCTCCACGATGCGATCCATTCATGGCTATCCTGGATCAAACAAGATTCTGTGGACCTCACCAAGCTAACCTTAGCCATTACAATCATTTGGTACATCTAGAAGGTAAGGTGTGATGTTCTCTTTAGGAATCACATGGATCAACCACTGGCCATTCTCAATCGTGCTTCTCAGGATGCTGATTTCTACCTGACTCAGAGCACTACACCTAAGGCAAAATTTCTTCTTTCTTGGTGTCCTCCACCTAGGAGAATGGTGAAAATTAACTACACTATCTACAATGACCTGGGTTCTACTAGTCTGATCATGTGGGACAATGCTGGCACTCTGCTAGACTAGAAGGCCTGTTTTCACCCCTTTGATGACCCCTAGATTCTCAAGGCCTTGGCCATCCGAGAAGCTTGTAGTTGGGCTGTCCAGGGTGGCTTAAAAGCAACTATTGAGAGCAATGCAAAAGTCATTGTCGAGGCTATCTCTAGAATCAAACCACTACTTTGGCATGCCCAAGAGATTATTCTCCTTTGTCACCGGGTTATTAGGACTAGTGATTTATTTCTTTCCTTTATTCTTAGATGTTGTAATCAAGCTGCCCATCTTTTGGCAAAGTGGGCCCTGTAGTATCTTCCCCCAACCCCTTTCCCTTGTGATCTCTCGCCCTCAGTGAGGGATCGAATATGTATGGGCCTATCTATCTAATTTAGTATTTGTATCTTTCTCTTCAAAAAAAACTAGGGGGCTCCTTGAGAGAGAGAGAGAGAGGCACACACACACACAACGAAATTGAAGTTGGGGGCCGTGTGCATGTGGCGATGGTGCAATGGCACGGGGGGAAGGATGGCGGTGGGGCTTTGATGACATCGACAGGGTAAAAGCAAGAGAAAGAGATAGGGAGGGAGATAGAGATCAATTGAGAGGGGTTATTGCAATGAAGAGGGATACAATGGGACAAGGGGGAGTAGTTACGACTCTACCGGATTTATATATTTTTCAACCAAGATATTACATCTTCTCCTAGACTTAAATAATTCAAATTAAAACTTTTGTTATTAAAATACTCAATGGCTAATCCAACTTATGAATAATTTGTTGTTTGCAACTACTATAAATATAAGATGTAATTTTGTATTTTTACAAATTTACTTGATTAGAACTTCTTTTGCAATGAAAAAATTTCTTGGCTTTCTTTAACACATAAAGAAGAACTAAATATGAGATTGTGCTATCAACAGAAACTCTTTGATACCCTAGTTACTAAAAGAGAAGAAAAAGTTGTCATATTAGGAGATTAGACTCACATTCTATCTATGGATAATTTGGTTACATTAAGACTTACTTAGAGAAAAGATGAAAAAGCAATTCCATTTAATTAAAACTTATTATGTGAATATGATAACATTAAGGATGACTCACATGTTGTTATGACTATTTCTACATATACTGGCTTCACAAATAAACGATGATCACTATACATACATCTTCAATATTGTATCTTTAAGTGCCAACTGCGATAAGATGATTTCTTTATGCTCATTTTGCGATGCATACACCCTTCTCCTCAAAGTTTGGGTGGTCGTGCACGTGAGAGGGAGAGAGAGGGGGGTGGCATTTGTAGACAGGGTTGGGACTATACCTGTAAATGGGTCGGGTTTGACTCAGATTCGTGTAGGTCCGAATTCGAACCATATAATAAAAATCCGAATCCGAAACTGGATCCAAAAATGTTATACTCTTGTATTTGGATAAAACCCGATCTGAATTTGTCTCGGATTCCCCATCTTCTATATGGTTCAGAGAATCAAGCCCAATGTCCTGTTTCTTCTCTTCTTCGTGCGGGGTGAGGGTTTGCTGTGGAGCTACAGCGGCGGCGGCGGATGAGGGAACGGGTGTTGGTGTTGGTGGCTCGCGCGGTTGGCAGCGGCGGCAGATGAGAAAACTTGTGCTGGCGTTGGTGTCTCGCGTGGTCGGCGGTGATGGATGAGGGAACTTCTGCTGGCGTTGGTGCCTCACGCGGTTGGCGGCGGTGGCGAATGAGGGAACGAGTGTTGTCGTTGGTGCTTCACGCGGTTGTCGGCGGCGGCAGAGCGTGGCAGCCATGGCCTTCACGTTGGCTTCGGGCATCCAGGAGCTCGCATCACTGGGATCTGCGGTGGCGTAGTTGAGGAGGGCGTCGAAGAGATCCGTCGGGAGGTGGTGGAGGGAAGCGATGGCGGAGGCGGATGATGGATTGAAGCCGGCGGCCTAGGGCAGTGTGCTCTGTTTGGTGAAGAGGGTGAGGAGGGAGACGGTGGTGAAGAATCCGACGAGGGATAGCAGCCAGAGGCGGTGGATGCCCCGGCGGATGAGGGAACGAGTGCCTATAGGATGGGGTCGATTCTTGTTCCTGAGAGATGAGATAGCACCTCGCCAATCGGGTTGTCGGGTGTGCCGATTAACCCATATCTTATCGTCGAGTATAACATATATGCCCCCGTAATTTAGTAGCTGGCATTATTTCAGGCCAATGGAGACTTCGAAACCATGATAAAATCATTCGATCGGGTCAGGTTTCGGGTTGGCCTGCACCCATTTACAGGTCTAGTTGGGACTGCTGATCTCCAAACTTCTTTATCTTATTTATAGGTAGATGTGTGAGTAAACCCTAAGTTAAATAGATCTATTTGAAATGTATAACCAAACTAAAATGCCTTATCAAATGGATGTTGTTATTTTTATGTAAGTCCAACTTATTTATGACATATTGTGAGCTAATTCATGAATGAATTACATATACCATATCAAATATTTATTGCATGCTCAATGGTGTTTGTGGTTTTACTCCTTTAGTCAAATACAAACTCATATATTTTTATTTTAAAACTTTTTACGATTTAAATTATCATTGTAATTAATTTGCCAATATATCCCATTGAGTCATATCAAGCAAGTATGTCAGGATCCTAGTATGAAATCTCAGAGTTATTTATCTAGTGACATTTTTTAACTCATTCATTTTGTGATTATAATATTTGGATAGTACAACCTAATAGGATTCATGAATATGAAACAATAAATGTGTCATGAGGGCATGAAACAATGTGCCAATTTTACTCATATTTGGATACTCATAAATAACATTTTCTTTCTCAATATGATTCACCTTGCCCAAGGATTTTCTCAAGTATAATGTTTTTAGATATCATTTTTTCATGATATTGAGAATGAATATTCCTGCATTGACACTCAAGTAAGTTTATATGTTTATAGGGTGTTTGGTTGCATGGTAATGAAGGTTTTTGTTTAAATTTTTAAAAATTGTAAGAAAACTTGTTAAAAGAGGTGTTTGGTAACCATGACAATTTTATGTTTTAAAAGTGATTTTCTTCTTAAACAAAAAAAGAGGGTCTCACCTCTTTCTTTTTTCTTGTGGTCCCCCACTTTGTTTGGTCATGTGTGGTAGTTACTCTTTTTTGTAATCACATCCCTCCAAACATGATAATTTTATGTCATGAGAGTTGGTTCACTTTTTATTTTAATACAATTTTTTATCATGAAAGTGTACAAAAAATTATCATGCAACCAAACACCCCATTAGCTACTATCCACTATTCCAACATCCATAGGTCTATGTATACCCAGACATGTAAGTCTTATCTTAAAGATAAGAGACCTTTCACATGAGACATACTTGTTTTCTCCGGTCCACGGATCAATCATAGCCAATGTATGGCAATCAAGTGTAACATAATCATATGATATTTTATAAATAGATCAATTTATTATACTCTTTATTTTATAGAATCTTCTCTAAATCCCTAGTGTCTTCACACAATTTGTTATAAAGTCAATTATTTTTACATGGTAAGCATTAAATAGTGCATCTCTTGTCATGTATCTGGACTAACACTTATATATATGATTATTTAGGATGTGTTCATAAAGAGTTAGTCTCCTAATCTTGATATCATGTTAACGTCTCATATGCACGTATCAAGGGCATCTTCCTGTTTGCTCATCTGGGCCCTCCTTCCAAGCCTATGGCTGTACTCGTGTTTGCTCCCAATATTGTTCTTCCTTCAGTGTGTGCCTTCACCTCTCGTTTTCTTTGTAGCTAATGGGGTGTTTGGTTGCATGATATTTTTTTATACACTTTCATGATAAAAAATTGTATTAAAATAAAAAGTAAACCAACTCATGACATAAAATTATCATGTTTGGAGGGATGTGATTACAAAAAAGAGTAACCACCGCACATGACCAAATAATGTGGGGGGACCACAAGAAAAAAGAAAGAGGTGAGACCCTCTTTTTTTGTTTAAGAAGAAAATCACTTTCAAAACATAAAATTGTCATGGTTGTCAAACACCTTTTTTAACAAGTTTTCTTACAATTTTTAAAAATTAAAATAAAAACCTCAATTATCATGCAACCAAACACCCCATAAGGAGAATTTTATTGCTTTGGGGTATCACTTTGCCTAGGTATTAGTTACTTGCTCTTTTGTTACTTTCGGCATGTGCTTGCTCCGAGATAAGGCATTAAGTCCCTTTCTTATACTTTTTAGTTCTGGCACTATTCAGACAACAATCTCCTCGACAAGAATCTCTTTGTGCCTCTTCGATATGTGAGTTGACTGTAAACAATAATGTGGGCTACCATGAATATATATATATATATATATATAGAGAGAGAGAGAGAGAGAGAGAGAGAGAGAGAGAGAAGGGGGGCATGGCTAGGCCCATGTGTTCATACTTGTTACTCCAATCCTCATTTTTTCACTATTTACATCCAACTTTAACCCTAACAAGCCTGCTAACACTACCTCGTTCACTGATAGATTTGATTTATTAGTCAAAGTACTATATCAACGAATAGGTCAAACCTATATTCAGTTCATTAATGTCTTACTATCGGAAGTATTAACTATTTGACACAATTCATAATTCACTAATTTAACATGAAACATATTCATGTCATATTCACATATAGTTTCTTTGAAACCATACTTTCTCTCCCTCAGTCATGGACCTTTCTGAGTGCAATTTTTGGATATTCTTCTTGATCATAATATTCAGATTATATCATTCAATACTAAACATAGTTGCCTTCTGATGTTCAACTAATAACCTCAATGGATAGCTACACTACGCCCATAGTTGACAAGCTTATCAGCTTGTATCAAAGCATAAAGATCATGTACAAGACATTATTTGTGTCTCAAGATCAAAGGGTAATCATAGATTGGGATCATCAAACCTTTAATTGATAGTTAAGCACGACGTAAACATTTAGTGCTCTGAGACCAAACCAATTGAGCATCTGTATTATACCCTAAATGTCTCCACGTTAGCAATTATAAAAACATTATGATATATGTTTATATAACCTTAGTATAATTATCATGATCTTATTATGATCTACCTCTCATTACACAAGTCTATGAATATTTGTTATGTATTTAAGGGTTCTGATAGAAAAAGAAGATGAGGTTACTTCTTTCCCTCCCTTTTTTACTGGTATCTAGTGTTTGGGATGCCAATGAAGGTCAAGCATACCTCTACTATGACGGTTTTGATCTTTCCTTTGGGAGAGGCAAGCATCTTCTCTTTGAGGTAGCACAACCATCTCTCCTCTAAAGAAGAGAGGTGGCATCCTCTAAAGAAAACAAGCGAGGGCATCAATTTGTTTCAATAAGCAGTCATGTAAATTGGAATATTTCAAACTTCGTTTAGACATTTTACAAAAAGGTAAAATGTCTAACCTTTGACCAAAACAAAGGTTAGACCTTTAGTAAGGCCAATCAAATGCACCCTTAGACTCAACCATGTCCCTTTTAAGGCATTAAAACAACATCAATATCACAAGAAAATTTGGAATTTATTGTGCTTATTCAACACTAAAATGTGTAAATTCAAAAGCCTCAAATAGTAATGTAAATTGATACTACTTTTACCAACTTATCTTATGTTATATATCTTTCTAAATGATTTTACAATTTTATATCACAAGTTAATAACATAGTGAAATGTGTATAGTGAGTCTTAAACTAATTAACTTCTAATTAATTGTTACTAATTAAAGCATTAAAGATTTCACTCTCACATCTAGTTTGCTCTTATGAGTCCTTTATATGAAACATTAAATATCGAATGTTCTTATTTGTTTTATGAAGGCACGAAGGAATCAATAAAGCAATCTAAACTCATGGTTCTTTGAGACTAATGTGATCACCTACCACATGTATTAATAGAAGTAGAAGTGTAATTCATAACTATGAGTAATTGTATTCACTAGTAGACTTGTCAATTAGCCGAATTCTAGTTGGATTTGAGAAGATCCAAATCCGAATATGCTAAACTTGAACCTTCTATAACTCATTTGCAGCTAGACACAAACCCTAATGGGGTGTTTGGTTGCATGATAATAAAGGTTTTTGTTTTAATTTTTAAAAATTGTAAGAAAACTTGTTAAAAGAGGTGTTTGGTAACCATGGCAATTTTATGTTTTAAAAGTGATTTTTTCTTAAACAAAAAAGAGGGTCTTACCTCTTTCCTTTTTCTTGTGGTCCCCCACTTTGTTTGGTCATGTGTGGTAGTTACTCTTTTTTGTAATTACATCCCTCCAAACATGATAATTTTATGTCATGAGTTGGTTCACTTTTTATTTTAATACAATTTTTTATCATAAAAGTGTACAAAAAATTATCATGCAACCAAACACCCCATAAACATGTTTTCCTATTCAGGATACCCAAAGGTATAGAAAAGAAGTGTTCTTCAGCTAGTTTGGGGGATCCACAGAGGTCCCATTAATCCCATCCCTATAGTTGTTGAAGGAGCTCAGAATTTCATTCCTTTCTTTTTCTTTCTACCGATGGCTAGCATATGCTTGTTTGGTTATTGTATCAAAATTAAAAGAGGTGTTTGGATAATAATATCAATTTTGAAACTTGTAGTACAAACAAAACAACTTATGTGATATAATTGTCCATATGCATAAATTTTAATATTGATACTTTATCCTCTTGAAATATCAATATCAATATCAAACTTGATAGTGATAGAAGTGTTTAATACTATTACCAAACAAGGCCTTAGTCCACAAGCTATGCTTCACCTTCTTCTCCTTATCCTCATCTACACTATGCAATCATAAAGGCCAATAACTGGCACCTGTTGAGTGACTTCAGTGCTTTCCCTTGCAGCGAGTTCTTTTCCTTCACCTTCACTTTGAAGTCTTTCTTCACTCTAGCATTGTAATGATAGTAGCTATAATTGGTAGATGAGGTACATACCCAAAGAGGAAGAAAAGGCAGAGGAGGAGATACTCATAGGAGGTGCCTAGAGAGGATAAAGTGGTTAAGGACTTGTGAATGGAGGAGGATATGAAGATCTAGGGTAGTCTCTTTCTTAGACACGATGATAACATCCCCCTTCAATTGTTAGTGCTTCAGGTGCCTCCTGCACCTCATCTGTCACAGCCCGGAATTTAAATAACATAACCACAAATACGCAGCGAAAATACACAATGTCGTGATAGTGGGATGAAACCCAACACTTGGATTCCACAACCCAAACTTAAACAATTAATTTCCTAAGATCCATCAAAACAAGAGAATAGAATCATACTTCTAAGTCTATCCATACTCTTGTTCAAAAACAACCAAGATCATCTACCTAAGTAGAGAATACCAAGAATCTCCATGTGCAAATGACTTTGATTCCTTTGGTTCCACCTGATCCTCATCTTCAAGCTCTTAAATCTTCAAAACCTGCTGAAAAATTTAACCCACAACGGGGTGAGTCCGGGGACTCCGTAAGATTTACACCCTTCACCCATCAATCGGGTAAATAACATATAATCAAGCAATGGTATGTAACATATCTAAATTGAGATGTAATACAAAAGTATAAAATGTCTTCTATATTAATCTCACAACCCATATCTGAACATAATTATCTTCAAAGAAAAGATTATGCCAAAGCCAATTAATTCTAGGCCAATGCACACAAGACCATACAAGCTAGACAAATATCATCTAAATGACCTCAAGACTTAACTTAACATGACCAAATTAAAACAGACAAATCTGATTTTTCTAACATGACATGGTTTAACATCCATACATGACACACAAGTAACATATTTCATATCCTTTTCCAGAACACATAGTCAAAGAGCAAGGAATTGGTCGTCTTGCTTCACATGTACAAAATGCATTCACCAGCTCTAATATATATATAGAAGTAACATATACTAAGCTAGCCCAAAGTGCACCTAGGCAGTGGTGACACTAAGGGAAAAACCGCGGTAATCCGGGATCTGTGGGAGGGCCGGATTCATCTAAGTTACCCGCTGCCCATGGGCGATTGTCTAACATAGGCTGGTGAAGCCTTCATAGCACATCATATCAAGAGTTCATAACATAATTTCATATCATGACATACCTGACCATACCATGCATACATGACATAAACATTTAATTTCATAGCCTTTCATGCAAGACATAGCATTCATAACGAACTTGACAAGACGTATGATAACCCGACTTAATTGAACTTTTTCTCAATGACAACTTGTACTAATCATGACCAAATTGACATAACTAACTATGCATAGCATAGCCCATGATCTGAAACCAAATTAAACATATTTCACCATAACTAGACAAGACTTGTACTAACCGACATGGTTAACATATTCTAGTCAAAACTCATATCAAACTTGATAATATGAACCTAATCATATCATGCAAGACATATTACATAATATGGAACCAAACCAAAAAAATTTTACATGATCCACGCACATGCAAAAACAAACCAAACTAGACATGCTTAATTACATATACAAGACAATTAATCCAAATCAATTTTGGCATAACCAAAACAAGCTAAGTTCTGATGTAATCAGCCATAATCTGACCTAAACAGGTCCTAAAAGGTATAATTTTATGACCCATGAGTTTTTCCAAATCTCCACATAATTATATTTCAATTCTTGGTCCATTCTAGCACATAATCATATACATAAATAACATATGGTCAAATCTCATGAAAAATATTTCTACCCATCAAGAATCATGCCAAACATGTTCCATAATATTCAAAATATCATTTTCAAAGTTCTGGTTTCAAGGATTTTTGAGAAAAATCACAAATCTTGTGTCCAAAGTCTAAACTAGTCAAATCAAGGTACATAAGTTAAATCATGCATATTTTTCTAATCAAAATGGAGTCAAATACATAGACAAGCTTGAGAAACCTACCTGGAAGCTCCTGTGAATTTTTCGGATTTTTTTGGATTCTCCTGCTATTTTCATGCCCTTAAATCTAATATCCAGATTTAATAAATCCGAAAATCAGAAAATTCTTGAACCGGCGCCGAACCGGGTGGTTCGACCGGCTGGACCGGGCGGCTCGAAGACGCTGGACTGGCGGCTGGACCGGGTTGCTGGGCCGGCTCGACCGGCGGCTCGCGACGTTCGCGGCGGCGGCAACGGCACTCGCCGGCGACGGCTATCAGAGCTGCAGGGGCACGGCGGTGGCGGTGACTGGACAGCGGCCGAATGGCGAAGGCGAGGGTGAAGAGGAAGGAGGGGGGGTAACGTCGGGGAGGCACAGAGGTGGTTGGTCGCGCGGACGCACGGGAAGACAGGGCATGATGCTGGCGCACGAGACCGGCTGACCGGCGGTGGGCCGCGCGGACAAGGCGGCAGCAGGTAGACGGCTGGGTGGAGGCGGCGGCCGTGGGTGCGCACTACGTCAACGCAGGGGGTTGCAACAACGGCGGCCGCCGCCGCAGGTCCGCGCTGCGTCTGGCCACGAAGATAGAGGCGGCCGGGCAGCGCTTCACGCGGCGCAGCTCGCGCACTCGCGCGCGTAGGCAAAGGAGGGGGGGAGTCAATGGGGGAGGAAGACGGCGCGTCGACAACAAGAAGAGAGGGAGAGAGAGATCGAAAGGGGGGGTTTCACGCGGTGGCTGTTTCAGCGGAATAGGGGAGGGGGCGGAGGCCGGCGATGGCAACGAGCGGCGTTGGCGGGCGGCGGTCACGCGGCCGGAGGGGCGCGATCGCACGGTGGCTCGACGCGGGGCCACGGCTGTGCGGGGACGAGCGGGCGAGGCGATGGCGGCGGTTGGCAATGGGGTGGCCGGCGGCGGGTGGCGCAGGCGCTGGCGTGGGAAGATGAAGACAATGCGGTCCGGCTGCTGGAAGGAAGAAGAAAAAGACCGAGATGGGGGGAGGGGCGATTCCGTAGCCAGGAGGGAGACGGGAGAGAGAGTCCCGATGGGAGGGGGAGACTACGCAGGGGGATAGAGAGAGAGAGAGAGAGAGAGAGAGAGAGAGAGAGAGAGAGAGATCCAGCGGCAGGGGGGCTGCGTAACCGCGCGCGAGAGAGAGGGAGAGAGCAAGGCGGGGCGGCGTAACTGACGGGAGAGAGAGAGAGAGAGGGCGGGGCGGGGCTGGCGAGAGAAGGGGGGCGCATGTGTAACGGCAACAGAGGGGGGGGGGAGGAGACGTTACAGAATTTATTTATTTTTTTTCGAAACATTACATCATCCCATCTCAGATTAGCTCATCTTGGTAACAATAAAGGTTACTCTACGTTGTGTATATATTCCTTATATGAGTGATAGAGAAGAGACTATCTTTGCCTATCACTTCACATCTTTCACAAATATATCCGGTTGATGTGTATTGACTCTATCAATGTCTTGATGGCGATGTCACCTACAGCAACTCAAACACATCTTCTCTTTCTCAATGGAGGCACATGAGAAGAGACTCGGCTCTACTACAAGAAGATGGTAAAGAGAGCAAAATCAAAATGTTAGATCAAAGAGTCTTACAAACTCCAAAATCAAGGCATTAAGGTTGAAGGGCCCAAAAAATATAAGCAATTGAACCTTATTATGATCCATCAATGTTCCATCTCTTCCCCTCGGTGGGATTAAGAGTTAAAATAATCAAAGATTATAATAAGGTCACTATCATACTCTTGATACCATCTTACAAATTGTCATTAAAGTTGGAGTCCAAAAAATATAAGCAAGTGTACCTTCTTATGATCCATTAATGTGAGATTTTACCACATTCTAACAAAGAGGAAGGACAAGAGGGACTAACATGGAAATCAAGTTTTCTATTGTGAGGCCCATAAGGACTGAGTTCTCAAGAATGAGTTTATTGTTGAATGTGGTTTGAGACAACCCTATTTCTTGCTGATTTTGATTTTAGCTTCAAGTAGAGCTATCAGATCTATTTACAAATCTATTCACTGGGGATACAATCTTTCATACATGAGTAACATAAATACACCACACATGGACATAAAAGTTTGATCTTAATCAACATATAAAAGGCTTGTCCATAAATGAATATATAACATACCTCATGCTTTGGATCACTTACTAGGAATCTCTTGAAACTAATTCAAACATGTCCATGTATATTCTTGCCGTTGCCAAATGTCAATATTCTATTTAAGTACACAAAACCTGAACATTCATGGCCAAATTGGATATATGCATCACCATAACTCGGAGCATTGATACGTATAATGATTTTCCATAAATATGTTTAAAACAACCCACATTTAATTAACAAATAATAAAAGAATTATTTTTGTTTCACATAGATGTAAACATGAATTCTTATCATCAGCTAAACATACATATCTTTGACCATTGAATGTAAGATGTCATGCATATAATAGACACATCAAATCACATTTAACGTGTCCATCATTTGGATCATCATAATGGCCAAGTTTACATGAAATGGTATTTATATAACATAAACATATATTGACATTTTTTATACTTAACATGCCTAAATAAAATCATATCCACTTATTTCTAATCTATTTGTGTAGAAAAGATAAAACATGAGCTACAAATTCATAAATGTGGGAAGAAGAGAATCATTCAAAATTTCAATAGGGTTTTCATGTAAAACTTGCATAGGTCTCCATTAATCATCCATTCACTTAGGGAAGGGTGAATATTTTGGAATCCTCTTATGTTAACTTAAACATAAATGGCAAGTATATGTTAGAGAAACATTACATAGAGTATACTCATGATTCAAATTGTATCCTTACCTTGTATTTGACTAACATGACTATTGATTGAGTTACCCAACTCAATGACTTTGTGACACATGACATGTTATATTGCTTGAAAATATTCTTTTATGATATAGTTGAGCTATGATTTATATAATGATAGTTGAATCTTGATTTCAATAAAAATCAAGATTCAATCCTTGATTTGAAAAGCCTAGATCTTTTGCATTATGTTCTCCTATTATATACATTGGTGTGGCTGTATACAACATGAACTTGCATTTTGGACCCTCCTATTGTCAGGGCTTAACCATATTAAATGACTACTTATATATTGTATTGGACGTAGCGCACATCTTCCTCCACATGAACTTGCATTTTAGACCCTCCTATACATGAATGTGCATATTTGACTTATCCTTAAACACATGCCTGAAACTATAACTTGTATAAAATGTATATCTTGTACATGCCATTCCTTATTTCATAATTTCAAATAGCTTGATTTACGTACATAATGACATAATCATGAGTTTTCTTGTTTATAAACTTGCATAAGACATGCATAATACCTGATGCTTCATGAAAAATCATTTGTAAATTTTTGTTTCTGTTATCATGATATGTAATCTCACATATCATATGCTCAAAGTACATAGGAATAAGTAGTATCACACATGTATCGTTTGAACCTATACCTCAGTAAAAGTGTGAATAAGCTGCCAACTTTTTTTTGGACACGAAGCAAACATTATATTTAACATAACTAAAAAGTACATACAAAAGATCCTAACCACTCAACATGGTGCATCAGCCAAGATCTTATCCATCACATCTGCGGGAAACAATAGAAGAGAAGAAGACCAAGGGTACATGATTGCCGTCCGTAACGCCCACTTCGCCAAATGATGCACAACTTCATTCATCTGTCTAGGGCTGAAGGAGACCAAGGAAGGCGAGGGTTCCAGACGTCAATGACATCTACTGAGGATGGTACTAGCTTTCCAAATGTCTGGTCCTATATTCTTGATGGTGTTCACCACCGGTAAAGCATCGCTCTCAATGGAAGATGAGCATTGATTGAAGAACTTCCAAGAGCAGGCTTCAAAAATGGCTTCTGCCTCTAATATTTGTGGATCCGTGAAACTTGGAATACAAGTTTTCTAGGCTAGTTCTTTACCGTGATGATCTCTATTTAGAATCCCTAATGCCCCTTTATGTGACTTTGTAGTTGCATCAACATTTATCTAAACTTGAGATGGTAAGGGGGGCATCCATTGAGTAGCATGAATCTGATCAATTACATTGGTCTGAGATAAGAAAATAGAAGCATCATTTATTGCCCTTTTGAGTATCCATATTAGGCTCCTACTCATTGCTTTGATAGATGTCTCACATCTATATTTCCATAGCTGCCACATAATGGAGATGCCAACAATTCTTGGATAGGATAAATTGCTAGTTTTACTTAGTGACCAATTAAGGAAAATTAGAATAATATCATAAAATCTCCAACTAAACCACTTATCAATGAATCCTAACGAAGAAGCAAACTAAATAGCCCGACTCTGAGGGCAAGTGAAAATGACATGTTTAATACTCTCTTGGGAAGCCTGACAAATATTTCAGGTACTTGAAATGTTTGAGCATCTCTTAGCGATTGCTTCATTCGTTGGAAGGGCTTGAACTAAAGCTTTCCAAAGAAAAATAATCATTTTAATGGAAAATTCTTCTTCATCTGTGGATGCCATAATTTCTTCTAGATAGATATGTCAAATGTACCTAGAGGGAAATTCAACTAAGAGAAGAAGGCGTATGCCAATTTAGTAGTAAGAATACCATTCTGGGAATACTTTCACACCAACATATCCTAAACTTCATCAGCTTAAATTAGGGTTATTTGTATTCATACAATTTAAGGAGGATCAAAGTGCCTTTTGCAGAATATTTAAGTTCCAGCCTCCATTCTGAACCAAATCTCTTACTAGTGTTGGTCAATCAATGGCATCCAAAATTAGAACAAGAGGACCATTCCCGTCCAAAATTCAATTATGCTTCCATATAGTTACCAATTAACTTGTCATACACACCCCCTGATTAAATGTCACCTGGCATTATGAATATTCTTCCAAACTTGAGAGATGCTAAAATTTACTTTTTGGTCCCAAAAATTAACTTGAGTCATGGATCAACTTCTAAGGATTCTAACCCACTTCTTATCATTATCTCTGAGGAAAGGTCATGCCAATTTGAGCAACAAAGCTTTGTTTATTGAAATAAGATCTCTAATTTCCAAACCTTCTCTAAGCTTAGGTAACTTAATGAATTCTGAACTTCTAAAATGAATTTTTTTTTCTCTCCTCTTGCTAAACCCACCAAAAATTATTTGCCATGATTCAACTCTTCTAACAATAGCTTTTGGAGGATTATGTTGCCAACTTAATTAACATTGTTCATAGAGGATGGAATATATCCATTTCATAATCAATTAATTAATTATATAAGTTTAAATAAAGTATTCAAATCCACAATAGAACTTTATGAGGCATGACTTGATTTTTTTTGTAAATTGTAGTATGGTTGGACTTGTTTGTCTTTTAATTTTGATTGTTCACTAAACCTCTAAATGATCTATAGGAGTTTTGTTATGTTAATATTTGTATTAGATTTCCTTTTAAAAGAATCATTAAATTTAGTAATTCTTTGCTTATGATAATTTTTTGAAATTTCATATTCTACTTAAATACAAAACTCTCTATCAAGTTTATATTGCCCAAAAACTCAAGACATGTCAAAAAGAATTCTTAGGCTTGTTTTGGTTAAATCTAAAACCGTTGTAGTATGATGGCAAGATCTCTAGCTATAATCGATATACAACATTTGTTGTCAAACTATTTAATCAATTGCCACCTCAAATTGTAAATTCAATCTTGAAGCCCTAGAAAGTAAAATGCTTACAAATGCCTATGTTTTATAGGATGCATGAAATCATGGCTAGGACAAATTTCACTAAATTTGGAATATTAATCAAAGATGGCCTATTTTAACAATAAGTCATACCTATTCTGGATTAAAAATCTAGATCTAGACATCTCTTGAAATTCCCTAAAATTTATTATGTGATATATTTTGTATTCGATATTAACCCACAACATAAAAAATATATCCTAATCGATAATATCTTTTCTTTGAGAAATAAAGAAGTTGTACTGAAGGATATTTTAAGATCCCACTAGGTTATAAAGTTTTGTAAATTTTGATCAATCAGTCTGATCATTGCCTCTTCCATGAATTATTTCTTCCAAAATATAACTTCAAATAAAGAAAATATATATTCAAACGAAAGGTGTCCGAAAGGATACGGAATTAAAGATAGCAAAAATTATGAGATTCAACCGTGAAAATAGTAAAACTTGCAAAAAAAATTTATTGTTATATACATTAGATTACTTTGAAACATATGGAACGCCTCCACTTTTAGAGCTTTATAACTTCAATATTACTCTTCTCCATATTCTTCACCTTGCATAAAACATAGCTAGACTTACTCTCCTATGAAATACAAAATCTTAGTTATTCACCTCTTAAATAAATATACATTGAACCACTTAAAATTAAGTGATTTATCAAGAAATTACTAATGTATAACCTTGGACCAGTGTTTTACCAAATTTCTCAATATCTAACCTTTGACTGATTTAAATGTTAGACATCAATTAAGCCAAAACAAATAAGGCTTAAAGTTTTTCCAGATGTGACTAATTTAAGTAAATTTGGTGAAGGAAAACTTAAATCTTGAGACTTTGGGTCATTCTCCTAGTAAATGTAGAAGCTATTTCACTTTAGAAATGTGGGAAACATCTCTTGAATAGTTTTAATTTGCCTAAATATAATCTCAAGACTAGATATTTTTGAAGAAAAACATTCATATTGTTGACTTCAAATGATTTAAGATTAAAAGATTTGAGTTGAATATGATTACATGCCTGATATGAATGAGTTGGAATCAACTAGAGTTGATGGAAACAATGGATATAGAGAAGAAACTAAGCACGATGAGGCATCTAGAGTCATCAAAGAGCAAAACATGAGAGCACAAGAGAAAAAGGGATTCGTAGATTGAAGGCTGAAAAGGCAATGTTGTGCTGGTACTGTGCAAGCTGTGTTTGTATAATGCCCAGGGGAAGACTTGTAATGTTACAGCTCAATGCTCTTCATGGAAAAAAAATGAAAGAAATTAATAGTTTACAAGAACGTCATCTTGGATGACCAAATTGATACAAAATAGAGTGATGCTTGTAAAACCTTAGAAAATAAACAAGTTTATCAACTCAACACTCTCCCTCAAGTTGGACATTGGATCAACTTGTGCATATGATAATGAAACTGCTCTATCGGTAAGGCTTTTGTAAATGCATCTGCGATTTAGCTTCAAAAAGGGGTGTGAAATAATTGGATTAAACTGGTCTACACCTTTTCCCTAATAAGGTGATAATAGATTTCTATATATTTCGTACTCTCATGAAACACTAAATTTTTGGCTATATGAATAGAAGCATTGCTATCACAATGCAATTTAACGTCTTTAATTATTTACCTAGTGTCATCAAAGAGAAATTTAAATCATTGTACTTATGTTGTACTTGTCTCCATTGCTTTATACTCTGATTTTGATGATGATCTTTATATTATATTTTGTTTTTTTATCTTTCAAGATATTGGATGCTCTCCAATTAATATCACATATCTAGTGGTAGAGCTCCTTATTCTTCGGCATGATGCCTAATCAACATCAATATACACTTTAACATTAGTGGAAGCACTAGGATTTCGACACAAACCTAGCTACTCCAGATTGGCTTTTAGATATTTAACTATGTTCAACTCTGCTACCTTGTGGTTTTTAGTGGGTTTTGTCATTAGTTATATATGGAGATTGACTACAAACATAATATCTAGACAAGTCACTATCAAGTACATTAATCTCTCAACTAACAACTAGTAAATACCTGATTCTGCTAATTCTTCACTTGACACATATAGATTAGATTTTTGCTTGATCGGTATGGTTGAAATTCTATCATAACTCATCCTTGTGTCAATTATGTTGTTTATTGCTTATTTATGCTGATTCAAAAAAATGCCATTTGATTTTTTATTTATCTCAATGCCTTGGAAAAACTTAGGTTACCAAGATTTTTCTTATGAAATCTCTTGGATAGATCACATCTTGATGTCTCTACAAATGATTTTTCATTTCCAACTATGAGTAAATCATCAAGATAAATCAAAACATTAACAATGTGATCATTATCTTTCTTAACAAATAAGGTATCATTAGCCTTAAACTATTTGAAGTCAAAATCAATCAATGAGGATGTCAATTTCTCAAACCAGTTTCTGGAAGCTTGCTTAAACCATGAATAGAGTTCAACAATTTGCAAACATAATTTTATTATTACCTGATGTGTCCGAGAGAGAAGGTTTGACAACAAGATTAGAAGTGGTATCTTGACTAGTCATAGCAACAGAGCTTGTTATATAATTATTGAAATATCATGGCCTCTTTCTTATTCTCTAGGCTCTTGACTCTCTATTGGTATCAATGATGGCAATTTACTCAAAAACATCATCAATTTATGTGACTTGTGTGGTGATAATATGACTATTTGAGCTATAAATGATCCTACTCTCACATGGTTCTGCATTTTCAATTATAGGTAGAGGTATAAGTATATCATGGCTATTTTTTTTAGTATTTGATTAGGTAAATTCTTTCATGAAAAGTTACATCTTAACTTGAAAAGGTGTTCTTAGACTCATGATCCATGAGAACAGAAGCCTTTTGATGTGGGGGTTGGCAAGTAAAGTGCATGGCCAAGCTTTTGATTCAAACTTATTAGATTTCAAATGATAAGTGGAAGAAAAGACAGGGCAACCAAAAACTTTCAGACTGTTGTAATCTGGTGGACTATTAAAGAGGTATTCATAAGGGGTTTTTCCATGAAGTTTCTTTTAAGGTTATTTATGAGGTAGGCAACAGTGAGAACACAATAATTCCAAAACTTGGGAAAGGATACATTGAAATCTCAATGTCCTAGCCACTTCAAGGGTATGTTTCCTCTCAACTATACTATTTTGTTGAGATGTGTGAATACAAGTGTGTACATGTATGATTCCATTTGCAATAGATACTTTTTGAGGTCATCATTGAAAATTTCTGACTTGTTGCCAGTTCTTATTCTTTTGACACTTTTATTGAATTGCCTCCAAACATAAGAAAAAAAGGTATAACATTAAAAACTTAAGATTTGAACTTATTAACACCCATACAAAATGAGAGTAATCATTCATAATAGATAAGAAATATTTTCCCCCCGCTCTAGCTTGAACATAGTAGGGTCCTCAAACATCACATACCAAAATATCAAAAGGTTTCTCACTCAATTTATAACTATGTTTAAAAGAAATTCTTGTTTGTTAAGCCTTTGGACATATAATGCATTGTGTAGAAACCAAAGGAAGCCAATGGTATTAGATAGTAATCCTAATTTTCTATTGGATAAATGGCCCAAATGTTGGTGACATATGAAACCCTCTACTAAATATAAGAACAAGTACATAGGTGCAAGATGATTCTCCATGAGATAATAAATGCCACCATTTTCATGGCCCCAACAAATTAAGTATTGGGTGTTTAAATCTTGTAAGAGGAAAAAAATAAAGGACAAGAGGTAATGGAACATTGCAAATCTTTAGTCAATTTGCTAACTAAGAGAAGAGAATGTTTGAAAGAAGGTTCATAAAAACAGTGGGAAATTTAATGTTTTGGTTCAAGTAGATAGGACCTATAAATTTGGGTGGTAGACCCATTTGATACCTATATTTTAGAGGTATGTTGGTGAATATTTTGGTCTAGAAGTAGGGCATTTTAGTGGTTGAGCTCGGGCAACATGAGTTGTGGCACTTGAATTCAAAATCCACACATTAGCAAGTTGATTTGGTGAATGTCTGGAACTGTTAGCACGAAATAAATTGTTATTGGACTCCAACAACTTTATCGTATTAGCACATTGTTCTTCAAATAAATAGGGCTAAAAGTTATTATTATTTTGATTTTTTTTATTCTGACCTTGTGGTTACCCATTCAGCTTATAATACTTTTCTTTGGGGTGACCGATTATCTGACGATGAGAACATCTAACTTCGTTGAGTTTATAGCAATTTTCCTTACTATGGCTAGTCATATTGCACTGTGTACACCAGGGTTTCTGATCAGTATTCTATTCTTATTTCATGTTGTTTTTGGCAAACAAGGTAGATTGTTCACCAATATAGTAATCTTCTAAATCATTATGTGAGCATCATTCTATAGGATAAGGGAGGACACCTTGTTTACATGAGGTAATGTATCCATAAGAAGGATATGGCTCTTGACACCAATATAGACCTCATTTAAGCCCAATAAAAAATGCATCCAACACCTCTTCTCATTATAACTCTCTTGAATGTTTGGTTTGAGCTGTATTAGCTCATCCCATCATGCTTTCATATTATTTAAATATTTCAAAATAGAGTTGTTTCCTTGTTTAATAGTTGCTATTGATTATTCCAAAGTGAAGATCCTATGACCATTAGCTGGCGAGAACCATTGTTTGAGATCACATCGTATACCATAAGTAGTATCTATGTATGATACCGAATTCATGATATACTTGTGGATGGAGTTCAAGATCCACAAAATCACTATTTTATTGATCATCTCCCAAACTGTTTAAAAAGGATCTGAACTATAAGAGTTAAGAATATTCCCACTGACAAATTCAAGTTTATTTTTTGTAGATATAGCAATGATCATACCTCTCTATCATAAGAGACAAAAATCAACCATGTTCTTGGATTTCCGGATGAGCTTAAGAAATGGGGATTTTCGGCTTCTTATGAGATAGTTCACATATTGCTTGATCGGTGTAGAAGCATCCATCCCACTCTAATATCATGTTGGAATCTACTAGAGTTGTTGGCATCAATGGATCTAGAGAAGAAACCAAGCAAGAGGAGGCATATGTAGTGTCATAGAGCAGAGCATGGGAGTAGCAAGAGAAAATGGATTTCAAAGATTGGACGTCGAAAAGTAGTACAGTGCTGTTACTGTGCAAGATGTATTTATAGAATGCCTAGTGGCAGACTTGTGATGTTACAACTTATGGCTCTTAACAGGAAAAACATTAAGGAATTAACAGTTTACAACAACATCATCTTGGATGACCAAAACTAATACAAAACATAGTGAATGCATGTAAAATTTTAAAAAATAAAAAAGTGTATTAATTTAACAGAAATAATGTCTTTTAGCTTCTAGGACCTTCTAGGTGGTGTTTTTATTTGACAAGATTTTATTGGCGTAAATAAAAGTTAAATCTTATTGCATGCTTATAGGTTTAAATCATGACCATCTCAAGGGCACTTTAAAAAAGGCTGAGATTGGATCTACCATGTATCCTGAACTTGGGCTCTTTCTTATGGGAGAGAACTGTCATATATCATCTTTGTTCCATCTAAAATATTAGAGAAGTAAATAGGTTTTTTAGATTTTTATTTGAGGGGATTATATGAGTCGATTTGTCCCTTCCAGGACTTTTTAGAGGAGATGGACATTAGAAAAGGAGCCTATTTGCTTAGGCATATTTTTAACACAAATTAAAATGATTATGATATGCTTAAAGAGACTAACTAAATAAATTCTTAGTCAAATATAATATAATAACAAATTTATAGGCTTCTGTTCTCTCCCTTATACTCCTCCCACTCTACTAAGTTATAGAAGAGTACTAGTTTCTAAGATAATGCTTAATGTCATTAGTTATTAAGACTTAATATTTAGCTCTTTAAGAATATAGCTCTTATATTTCCATTCATGTGGAGGTATAACTTATAATAGTTTTTTTTTCAAGGATTATTTTAATTAACTTATTTGTTGGAAACACATAATGATACCCTTGAACAAATATAATGAAATTACATAGTTCTTTATAGAGCCCAATTAGTGACATTTTCTTGAAGGATATTCAATGTAAAATGTTGTCTTACCAACCTTAAGGGAAGCCATATGGGAATGGGATTCATGGGTTCCTTTTCAAAGTTTGGTTCTTTTATCAAAACCATTCAGAAGGATTCAATATAAACTTTAGAGTACAAAGCATAGACTACAAAATATAGATGGTGAAGTGGAAGTTAAAATTGTTCTTCCCTATTCACATGGGTGTATTAGGAAACAAATATTATGGATAACATAGCATAATAAAGCAACCTAAATTCCATTACACAATAGTGACAAACCATGGTGAACCAAAAGAGAATCTTAAATTGTAACAATTAAATAAATTCACTAGCCTAGCAATCGTGTTGATTAGACTCTCCCAAGAAGATATCCATATTAAGGCTACTCCTAACAAAACACACTTTACTTCATAGTTACTTTCAACTCAACCTCTAAAAAATAGTAGTGGTTGGTGTAGGCACTGAAACCGGACCGATCATGGTTCCTTTCTTGCTTTTGGGCTCTTTTGGTGACTTGTGTGGGTGGATTTTGTAGTGGTGGTCGGCAGGAGCCAAAGACTCCGAAATAGAAATAAGGAAATGAAATGAAAGTTGAAATGACCAATGTATCTTTGGAACTGGGGAGATTGTAGGGTTCCAACTTCTTCTCCCTTGGTCAGCCGAAAGAAGAGAGCTTGGTGAGTTTATTTTTTCTTGGTCTGATCAAAGCTTCACCCAAGCTGAATTAACCTAAGAATGTCTACAGGAAAACATGAAAAAAGGTAAAGAAATCATTAGATCTTAAAGTATAGCATCGTACTCAAAACTTAACATAAACTTGCAAAAGGTAAGAAACTAACCATATTGGGACTAGATCCCAACCCCTATTTTGATAGGTTTAAAAGTGCATAATGATACAAATGAGTAGCCTAATGTATGCTAACCAACATGTAAATGAAGGCTAGAATTAAAGAGAGAAGCAAAGGATCGAACAAGGGGGTGAAAACCCCCAAAAAAGCCCAAAATAGAGTCTGGCATTACAGGTGCCCCCTTGATGGGGTGCTACCCTTAGCACCCCGCTAATGGGGCACTAGGGTCTGGTTCTAGCAGGTTTTTGGCTCTTCTTCTTAGCTTCGTCCCAAAGTGTTTGATCTCCAAAACATTTAGAAAGTTCTTAGAGGTAGTCAATACTCTAGGGAAGCTATTGGAAGAAAGATTTGGCCTTGGAGAAGCTGAATGGATTTATGGGGGTCTCCTAAATTTAGAGAAAATTTTGTTTCTAAAAAAGAAAAGTTCAGTTTTTGGGCTTTTGAGAAGTGGTTTTCAGGGTGGTTTGAAGGCTTGGGTGTGTGTATGAGAGTGTTGGATGCGTAGTGGTGACAAAGAGGGAGTGGAATGAAGGGATGGAACCTTAGAAACATTGAAGGAGGTGGTCCTTTTAGGGACAAAAAGGAGGGGTATGTCAAGAAATGTAAAAGGCATTCTTGCATGGCAAAGTGCCCCCTTAATGGGGTACTAGCATCACGAGATGTATCAAATTGACAAGATGAGCTAACAAGGGGTCAAATCAACCGTTGAATTGATTCCAACCCATGGGGCAGGTGCCTAGCATCCCATTGCTAGGGTGCCTATGCCCCACCAACAAGCACCTAGTGCCTTGTTGGTAGGGTGCTTGGTCAAAGTGCCCCACTCATGGGGCACTAGGCAATGTTCATTCAAAAATGTGCGGTAAGCTTCATTTTTTTGAAAAAATTAGTTCTATTGGAAGGATACTCAAATGTACTTCATGAAAATAAGACTTTGAGCTCTCCAACAAGGCCGAAATTGTGTCTACAATTGGTAGTTAACTTATTTTTAACCTCTTAACATAATTTCAAACAAAGGTATTATACTATACTATCCTTAAAGATGTGACATGTCAAGACTACACACACTTCAGATATGACATACCCAAGTAGGTCATAATAGATCATTCGATTGAGTCATACTTCAATATCATATATAATAATTAAATTAGTTGACTAACCAACAACCATGTTAATTATAAATTTTCCTAGGAAGTTAACTATATTGAGACTACTACAAACAAAACACACTTAATTTTGGAGTTCTTTTCAATACAATATTATAACATTGGTTAACTAGAATTGTTAATAGTTAATTAAATTAACCTCTTAACATATTGACAAACTACGATGTTACATAAATGGTCTGAGGTGTTACATAAATGGTCTTCTGACATGACAAAAGCCCAATGTGACAAAATGAAATTGCATTTTTAACTTTTGTAACATCCATTAATATATTTTAGAAAGGAATATACACATATTATTGGTGGCGAGTGAAAGTTACGTTGCCATTATAAACAATGTGATTGAGCTAATGACCACCTAAAACTTGATCACAACTTCTTATCAGGGATGTCAATGATAACTAGATATCTAATTATTTAACATATAAGCTAATAAATATTTAAATGATAGACAATTAATTGTTAATAAGTTAACAATATTTATATTGAATACTATATTAAGTTATTGAATACAAAATAAATTTTGTTAAAACAAAATATGTTATTTTCATCTGTATCAGATATATATCTGTGACTCAAAAGTTAGGATGAAACCATCTTTTACAGCCTGGTACTCCTCACCTAACACCTCTTCATATGCACAATCACATTCAGTTTGCCAACCTCTCGCCCATGATTTCTCTTTGGCAAAGCTCTCCCACTTCTAATACAAAATTTCTTCCATTACATGACTCTTTTATATCGTAAACACCTTGCATACTTTTTCAATGCAAGGCTCTTTTAGGCATAACTCTTTATATGACCACTAGCCATTTGCTAATTATTTTCTTTACTACTTTTTAGTGAATAGAACAAAATACTTTGTGGATTTATGCATTTTTATAACTAATGTACGTAGTGTTTGCCTAAAGGATATGGTAAAGAAGGTGACGCTATCTGCATCTTATCCAACAAGTAGGCCCCCACTTCAGATGAGGTTAGATAGGAGTTTATTTGCATACACAAAGGAAAACACAAAAATAGTAAAAAAATTAGGCATGCCAAGTTCTGTAACTAAAATTAAACTTATTCTCTCATTTAGTCTCATTTATCTCTAAATTGTAATGGTCATAAAATGGTCTTAAAAGGTCTTTAGTGGAGGAGATTAATGGATGTTTATTCTCTATTTATGTTATTATGAATTTTAGAATAAATCATCATTCAGGTGGAGTTAGTGGGGCTAAGTAGTGGGTCTTGTAACCTTCCATCTAAGTGATGGGGGAGAATTTTGTGCATTACATTTAGGTGAATTTTTAAGGGTGTTTAAGAGTCATATTTGGAGTGTTACTTGTGTAGAAAGGCTACCCAAGGCCTATATATACATGAGCCTATTTGTTCTTTGTAATCCAAGTCTTGTAAGAGAGTTTATAGAGTGAGTATTGTGATTTTCTTCTATTGTGTATCCCTTGTGTTATCTTATTCTATCTCTTTCGTCTTTAGCTCAATTCTTGTGAGAGATAGTCCCATCACATTTTCAACAAAGTGGTACCAGAGTTATGTCAAGTCCAATGATGCCCTTCCAAATCCCTCGTCTCTCTAAAAGCAACAATGAGAATTGGAGCATCCAAATGAAGGCACTTCTTGTTTCTCAAGATGTGTGGGAGGTCGTCACCAAAAGCTATGAAGAACCTGAAAATGATGCCACTTTGTCTACGAATCAAAGGGCATCCTTGAAGAATCTCTGAAAGAGCAATAAGAAGGCACTCTTTCTCACCTACCAAGGGGTAGATGAAGCTACCTTTAAGAAAATAGTTGAAGCAACTTTGTCAAAGGCCGCACGGGACATGCTTGAGAAGTACGACAAAGGATAAGAAAAGCTGTAAAAGGTAAGGCTCCCAACTCTAAGAGGTGAATTTGAAGCTTACATATAAATGACTCCATGACTGTTTCAAATTACTACACGAGGGTGAAAGTTGTAGAGAATAAACTTTGAAGAAATGGTGAGACCCTCACCGATATCCGTGTGATAGGGAAGCTACTCCAATCACTTGATTCCATGTTTGACCATGTGGTGGATGCAATTGAAGAGTCCAAAAATTTAGACACTATGCAAGTGGAGCAACTTATTTTGTCTTTAGAGGCTTATGAACAAAAGCTTCTCAAGAAGAAGGAAATCATGGAACATGCTCTTGCAACAAACCTCTCTCAAAGAAAAGAAAGTTGAGACAAAGAACCAAAGAGGTCGAGGTCATGGAGGCCATGGACGAGGTGGAAGAGGAAGAGGAGGACGAGGTATCTTCAATGAAGAGAAGAGAAACATGTCATCATATCCAAAAAGAGGCCGTGTAAGAGGTCGTGGAAACTTTCATGAAAAGTCAAGGTATATAAAATATTAAGTTGAATGTTACAATCGTCACAAATTTAGACATTATGCTACTGAATGTTGGAATGATACTTCTAACCATGACAACAAAAACGCTAATCATGTTGAGAAGAAAAATGAAGATGAAGAGGCATGTGTTCTACTAGCATTTAAGGGAGATCATGAAGGACAACAAGAAAAGTGACATCTTGATTCTGATGCAAGCAATCACATTAGTGAAAGAAAAGAAATCTTTGTCGAGATTGATAAAACCAAAGATGGTCAAGTAACATTTGGTGATTCTTCTAAAATAGCAATCAAGGGAAAAGGTAACATCTTGATCCATTCAAAACATGGTGATTATCAATTAATTCAAGATGTTTATTATATTCCCCACATAAAAGATAACATTTTGAGTTTGAGACAACTCTTAGAGAAAAGTTATGATATCCACATGAAAGATTATAGTCTTTCTATAAGAGATAATAAGAACAACTTCAAGAATAAAATGTTCATCTTGAACATTCAAAGTAAAGTTGCTAAGTGCTTAAAGTATTGTCTTAGAATGAATCTTAGCTTTGGCACTTAAGATATGGACATCTCAGTTTTAATAGTTTGAAGTATTTTACTTCACATGACATGGTGAAAGGTTTGCCTTATATTGATCATCCAAATGAGTTTTGTAAAGGTTGTATTTTTGGCAAGCATCATAGAAAGAGTTTTCCAAAGGAAGCAACAAGAAGATCACATAGACCACTTCAACTTCTTCACACTGATGTATGTGGGCCAATTTCTCCAATATCATTCGGTAAGATTAGATACTTCATTACATTTACCGATGATTTCACTAGAAAGACGTGAGTGTATTTGTTGAAAGAAAATTTTCAAGTGTTTGATGTTTACAAGAAATTCAAAGTGTTTGTAGAAAAGCAAAGTGGTTTCTACATCAAAGCAATGAGAACCAGAAGGAGAGTTTACATCAAAGAACTTTGAGAAGTTTTGTAAAGAGCAAGATATTTATCGTCCTCTTACAACTCTATACTCACCTCATTAAAAATGGAGTTGCTGAAATAGAAATCGGCCCATTCTCAATATGCCCAAAGTATGTTGAAAAGCAAAAACATGCCAAAAGAATTTTGTTGTGAAACCATTACTTGTGCAGTTTACTTGTTAAATAGATGTCCTACAAAAGGTTTGGAAGGAATGACACCACATGAAGCATGGTATGAAGAAAACTAGATGTTTCTCACATGAAGGTGTTTGAAAGCATAGCTTATTCTCATGTACCAGATCAAAAAATGACCAAATTAGATGACGAAGGCAAAAGGTATATCTTTCTTTGTTATGATTCTCATACTAAGGGTTATAAGTTATTTGATCCATCTAATGGAAGTGTTGATGTGAATGAAAATGTTATCTTTGATGAAGAAATCTCATGGAATTCGGATACAAATGACACCAAAAAAGAAGCTAACACTTTCTTTGAGAAAGAAATACAAGAAAAGGAACACAAGCTGGTAGCTCTTCAACTTCATCTTCCTCTTTGGAAGAAGGTTCAAGGCCAAGGAAGAAAATGAGATCTCTTGGTGAGATCTACAATCAAGAAAGATGCTATGGATGGTGAAATCAAATTCATAGAGAAGAACAAAACATGGGAGTTGGTAGATCTTCTAAAGGACAAGAAAGCTATTGGTGTCAAAAGGGTGACAAGACAATGAAGAATGCAAGAGGACAAATTGAAAGATTCAAAGCAAGATTGGTGGCCAAAGGATACAAAACAAAAGGTTGGAATTGACTATGATGAGGTATTTGTCCCATTGCCCGATTAAAAACTATTCGCTTGCTTATTGCTTTGGTGGCTTAAAATCATTGAAAAATTTTTCAAATGGATGTTAAATCAACATTTTTGAATGAATTTCTTAAAGAAAAAGTTTATGTTGATCAACCATTGGGTTATGTTAGGAAAGGACATAAAATAAAAGTTCTAAAACTCAAGAAGGCAAATTATAACTTAAAATAAGTACTAAAGCGTGAAATAGTAGAATTGATAGTTTTTTTTACAAAATAATTTTGTCACATGCTCCTATGAACATGCTCTTTATGTGAAGTTAAATGTAAACGGAGATATATTGCTTATTTGTTTATATTTTGATGATTTGATCTTCACAGGAAACAATCCACAAATGTTTCAAAATTTTAATAAGTGCATGATAAAAGAATTTAAAATGATGGATGTTGGGCTTATGTCTTACTTTTTTTGTTATTGAAGTGAAACAAGTTCTTGAAGGCACTTTCATTTCACAAGAAGGTTATGCACAAGAAATTTTGAAAATGTACAATATGAATGAATGCAACCCTATAAACACACCGATAGAATGTGGTCTCAAATTGTCAAAGCATAAAGATGGTGAAAATGTTGATTCAACTTTATTCAAAAGCTTTATTGGAAGTCTTAGATTCTTGACTTGTACAAGGCCGGATATTCTATATGGTGTTGGTTTAGTGAGCCGATATATGGAAGAACCCAAGTTTTCACATTTTAAAGCCACCAAAATAATTCACTGCTACATCAAAGGTACATTGAATCATGGATTTTTTTATTCGCCATCAAGTGAATTTGAACTTGTAGGCTACTCCGACAGTGATTAGAGAGGAGATATTGATGATAGACAGTGCACCTCCGGGTTTGTTTCTTCTTAAGAGGAACTGCTTTCACTTGATATTCTAAGAAGCAACCTATCGTTACACTCTCTACATGTGAAGCCTAATATGTGGCATTATCATCTAGAATTTGCTATGCACTTTGTTTAAGATTATTGCTAAATAATCTTTGTATTAATCAAAGTGGGACTACAAAGATATTTGTTGATAACAAGTCCACAATTGCATTGTCAAAGAATCCAGTATATCATGAAAAGAGCAAGTATATTGATACAAGATTTCACTTCATCCGGGAGTATGTGAAGGATACAAAGATTGAGATCATCTATGTAAAAGCACAAGATCAAGCTGCCGATATTTTCACCAAAGCATTGAAGGTTGATGTCTTCAATAAACTCAAGAATATGCTTGGAATGATGGATGAAAAATAAATAAGTTTATAGGGGGTGTTGAGAAATAAACATATTCTCTCATTTAGTCTCATTTATCTCCAAATTGTAATGGTCATAAAATGGTCTTAAAAGGTCTTAAGTGAAGAAGAATATATAACGGGTGTTTATCCTCTGTTTATGTTATTATGAATTTTAGAATAAATGGTCATTTAGGTGGAGTTAATGGCGCTAAGTAGTAGGAGAGAATTGTGTGCATCACATTTTGGTGAATTTTTAAGGGTGTTTAAGAGTCATATTTGGTAGGTTACTTGTGTAGAAAGACTACCTAAGGCCTATATATACATGGACCTACTTGTTCTTTGTAATCCAAGTCTTGTAAGAGAGTTTATAGAGTAAATATTGTGGTTTTCTTCTATTGTGTATCCCTTATGTTATCCTATTCTATCTCCATTGTCTTTGGCTCAATTCTTGTAAGAGATAATCCCATCACACTTAAATCATTATAACCAATAAAATGGAATGAGGTAGACAAGTGTATGATTATTTAGAATACATAAATATTGTAGAGTACATGTGGCCATAAACATGGAGGAGATCATATGACCATATGATTTCCATAATTCTAACTAACTGCAACATGGGAAGGCAAACTTGTTAAAGGAAACTAGCAATTGCGAGAAGAACAATAAGGAGACAGAATAACAAATTGTACAAGAGGAAGAAGAACACTATATGAGAGGGATATATGCAGGCCCTCTCTTCGATATGGAGGGTTTGTATAGAAACCTTGTAGAGAGTAGACATGATGACTAAAGTGTAAACATTGGACAATATGGTATCCCCATTTCTTTTCTCCACTACTCTGTTGCTTTTCTTGATTCTTCTCTTTTTAGTCAAGTGTTGAACAGAGCTCTCTACTTAAAGTAAAAGACATTCATGGGTATGGAAATACATCAACAAATTTTAAGGTTTTATAAAATTACATTTTATGCAATGGTGAGTTCCTAGAACTTCTTTCACATATATGTAAGGTCCTCCCTTGTCTTTACTTTGATTATCTCGGGGCATCTGCCTCCCAAAAATTTAACTATTGAAAAATAAGAATGTTCTTGGTCTAGTTTGATCTGATTTTTCAAGAATTTTATATAAACTATGAAACAGACATGCTAAATAAAACATGCCTCTCTAACCTGATTCAACCAAACTAAACTAAATAAATTTTGGTTTGCCTTGGTAGATACTAACCATTTTTATTTAGTCTTTACACTTGTACATACAACTGATATTTGTTTATCAGAAACTTCAAAATATTTATTTCATGTAAAAAATTGTGAACTTTATGAATATACTGAATTTGATATAAGTATTTAAACCAATTCCACTTATTTGACTTGTTGATTTGGTTTGGTTTGGTTTGAAGTGCTATTGAATCAGGCAAAACTGATAACTTGTCCAAATTAAATAAGAGAGTGGAGGTTGAACTAAGTGGTGGAATACCATATGGGAAATTACCCTTCGACTATTCAAGGTGGTGCTTTGAGCCAGATGTAATATTTTCATGCAATTAGAAGTAAAAGCGAAGTGTATGCTGCTTCAAGAAACATTATTCAGGACGGAATTTTGATGTCATATTTCATTGAGTGTGGGGAATATTGTCCCTCCAATTCTCACAGTGCTCACAATATGAGGGCTTTCTATCTTCATATTTGATTTGATCTTTATTTAGCTAGTTTAAGACATCTATGTATAGACGAAGTGTCTCACAAATCTCAACCGATCTTTGTGAACTTCAATATATCTTGGAGTTGCATTTAACCAAATTTGTGTAGTTGATATTTTTTAACTCTAGCAGCATCTACTGCTCACAAGTAGGTATTTAGAGGTATGTCTTCTTCTTCAGGAGTGGGAACCCCACAAATATGTTCATTATTCTTTCTTACATTAGAATGTATATGGCAAATGAAATAAGCTCTCCTTCAGCACTGCATGTTATTAGATTATGGTTCTAGCTGGCTAACAGCTTGTTTCGGTAACAATACACATACATCACTATAATTTTGAATTTACTTTGATGTAGAACTTCTCTGTGTTTGGTTATCTAAATCAATTTTAAATTTTTCGTAAATTGTAATACAAGTGTCCACATCTATCAATTTTGTTATTAATACCCTTTTGTCTAGAAATGTCAATATCAAAATTGATGTACTGTCATCCTTAATACCCTAAACGCCATTTGGATAGAGAACTAAAAAAGATACTATATGAATTATGATATTGTTTTTCTAAAGGAAGCATCAATAACAAAATTGATACGAGTGGACACTTTTATTACCATCTATGCCTTGATTGTATCATGAATTCAAAACAGGTGGACTCTTGTATATTTTGATCTATGCCTAGTTTGTATTATGAATATCAAAATTGATATTACTACCCTAACATGTTGCCATATGATTTGCATAAATGTCAATTTTAAAAATATTGTGATAAAGGTATTTAATACCGTTACCAAAGATGTTCTTCCAAGCTTCTAAGAAGTACATATATAAGAATCACAAAGCATACATGCATGTTGGTCTCATTCTTTCCTCTTTGTCTATTTCTTTTTTTTTTTTTGCTACACAATTCAGTGACATTCAAGAACCCATTGATAAGGGTAGCTCTTGTTTTCATGCACATACCTACAGGTGACATGGGTAGAGCTGGCACATGTGGAAAGCTATCTCACCCATGAAATGTTCGACCATTTCGCTTGCAAGGGGATGGCATTTGGCGCAAGCCGCTGGATGGCACATCTACAACTCCAAAGTGAGCGACTGACCACCCTCCCGACTACAGACATCCACAATCTTGGAGGTTAGTTCAATGAATCCCCAGAGAATCCCCAGATCCTCTCAGTTGTCGATTATGAAGTGTTTGGTTGCATTACCATTTTAGTTGTTTTTCTTTTAAAAAAAAGAGTTTTTGTAACAAAATATGTTGAAGAGAGTGTTTAGCTGTCGTTATAAAGTACATTTTTACGGAAGCTTTTTTTTTGAGAAATAAGTGAGAGTTTCTTTCTTTCCTTATACCCCCACCTTTACATGTGATGTTCACTAATTTTGTTTTATATCTTATCAAACATGAAAACGTTTATTCTCATGCTTTGTTTGTTCTAATGTTGCACGATAAATTGAATTTTTATTATAATTTTATATAGGTTTATGTAAGAAAACTTGTTAAAACCGTTACAAATTTCTGTTTTTAAAAGATTTCTATCTAGAACAAGAAAAGGGGAGTCTTTTTTTATCTTGTGGTTCACCACTTATTTTGATCATACATGATTCTCACTCTTTTACGCAGTCTCATCTCTCCAAACACAACAATTTTAAATTATTGATTAGCTTGTATATATTTTATTATTTTAATATATTTTTATCACAAAAGTGTATAAAAAATTATTTTTCAATCAAATACCTTATAAGAATTTCAATATTGATAATGATAAGTTAATACTTCCTTGATGATTTATATCAACGTCAATTTCAAATTTGATATCGGTAGAAATGTTTCATACAATTACCAAAAAAAGTGTTAGCTATTTTTTGATCTCTTTAGTTAGAATATCAAAAATAATATTATATCAATTTTGATATCGTAGTTGATGTTCTCAACGGATAGAGTATTATTTTTATCAAATCTGATATAAGTGGTTACATGTATTGCATCAACCCATACATCCCATCAAAGAAAATGTCTTTTAACCTGGACCAAAAACATGTCAGATTCCAAAGTGCAACGAAATACAATACATCAAAAATCCTCTATATGCGAATCTCATTTATGTGTATCTAGCTAGATTGAGATATATATAACCTTTAATTTCTCCAACCAACGGTTGAGGAGAGCCTCGTTTTCAGTCATCCCCACAGCGGAGGCGCTGCGGAGTTTCGTGAATCTGTCGCATAGGATGGTGAGAACCTTCTTCGTGAACATGGGCGCCTCTATCGACCCATCGCCGTCTTGGATGTCACTGGCGGAAACCTCCGCCGACGCCGTCAGGATAAGAACGCGGAATATCACCGGGCCCGGCCAACCCAACGGGACCCTCATCTGTGCAGTCTCCACCGTTTGGCTGCCCTTCCACCATGAGCAAGTCTTCAAGCTGCTGGCAGATGGTCCGTGGAGATTTCAGGTATCTCTCTTGGTGACTCTCTCAATTATCACAACTATCACATGTTCGTTTTCATTAGTTCCATATTTTAAAAATTCAGAATAGTTTTCAGTGTTGCGGAAAACCCGGAGATCGATCACCCACGGAGTAAGACGCACACACCACGAAGACGACGATATCTCGGAGAAGTCGAACTCCACTAGACCGCAGACATACAACCTCTCCCCCGGTGGCTCCCTCGACACCCGACATCCCGAATGAGCCACCGGCCTGGGCTATTTATAGGGAGAACAACCCAGGAAACCCATCCCGACTAGGACTCTCCCAGTCCCTATCCAGAGTCCTGATAGACTTAGGATAGCCCGATGCCTATCCGGTTAACAACCACCGGATCCTTATCCCCACTTGGGAATTAACCCACGTACGTACGTACGTAACTGACTTTGTTACGTAACATTCTCCACCTTGGGTTAACTCCACAAGTGTTCGTCCGTCCGCCAGCTCCACCAGCATGGCCTGCACCAAAACCAGGTGCCCGCACAGCCTGATTCCGCTGCACGCCCCGACATGGCCCCTCCTCTCTCGGTTGACACGAGAGATATCGACCACCGTCGTTGGAAGCGAACGTTACATGCTTCCTCCGCGCTCCACCTTCAGCAGATATCGTCCTCCGCTGAACCGTACTACTCACCAGGGAATTTGTAGCTACACCGGTGTCAACCCTCCCTATGAGGCTCGACAAACCTTTCGTCAGCAGCCCCTTTAGCACGATCCGTGCTCCTCTGCACACCCTGAGAGCTCCACCTTCAAGAGTGCATCGGTATCCTCTTGAACACACGGCTCCCAGTGAGATCAGGTTCTTCTTCAGATCTGGCACATGCCGGACCTCCACGAGCTTTCGCACCTTTCCATCAAACATGCGTATCCTCACGGATCCGATACCAGCAACCGAGCAGCATGCTCCGTTTGCCAATCGGACCGAGTCGCCTTCGCATGTCTGATACCTGTGAAACATCGTCCTGTCCGAGCATACGTGAAACGAGCAGCCAGAATCTAAAACCCAACCTGAATCTCCCTCTCCTGCAGATGTCGAACAGAGGACGTCATCCACGTCCTCCTCGCTATCCTCTGCTGTTGACGCCTCTGCCTTCTCCAACTTTGCCTCCTGCAGCCGTTCGCTCTTCTTACGCTGTGGGCATTCCCGCTTGAAGTGACCTTCCTCGTCGCAGTAGTAGCACCTACGACCCCGAGTTTTGGATCGTCCTTTGTCATCTCGTCTCCCCTGCCGGTTGTTTGATCTTCCACGACCTCCACCTGCAATCAAAGCCTGACTCCCACTTGACATCCCTGCTTCGTTGCTCTTTCGACGAGACTCGTTCGAAAGCAACGAGGCTATGACATCATCTAGCCTGAGAGTGTCGGTCTTATATAGCATGGTTGTCACGATGTGATCGTACGACATCGGCAATGACGACAATATGAGAAGTGCTCGATCCTCTTCCTTGATTTCTTCACCCAGAGATAGCACCTCCGTCAGAATCCTATTGAAGTCGTCGAGATGAGCTTCGATCCCTATTCCCTCGATCATCTTCAAGCCATATAGCCGTTTCTTCGCTAGCAACCTGTTTGTCAGCGACTTGGACATGTACCTGCTCTCAAGCTTTTCCCAGACATCCGCCGGATCTTCTAAGCCGATCACCTCTCGGAGCGTGTTGTCCGCCAAGAATAGTTGAATCGTGCTATTCGCTAGCGCCCTCTTTTCAGCCCACTCATCCTCTGTCAGCTTCTCCGGTTTGTCTGCCGCTTTGCCAAGAGCCTTGACCAGTCCTTCCCGCGTAAGAATATTTTTCACGCGTTGCTGCCATAGAGTGAAGTCTCCATAACCGTTGAAGGGTTCTATGGAGAAGCTTGTAACCCTTCCAACGGATCTCTGACTTGTGCCTTCCTGCCCTGCCATCGATCGATCCTGATCAAGTACACCCTTGATCGATATCGACGCACACCTGCACCTGCACAAATCAGACCGTCGGTTCGGAAATCGCCCGATCCAGACCGTCCAATGAACCCGGAGCGCCTGAAAACCTAGGGTTGGACTCCTGGATCACCTGATTCCGACACCGAACGCCCCCGATCAAGCCGAAACAACCTCGGCCACTCGATCGGTAAACCTGCTCCTTCTGATCTCGGATCCTGTTAACGGGTACGGACGAGACCCGACAACCCTACCCGAAACCCGGACCTAGCAACCTAACCTTATCGGATCCAACCGGACTTAAAAATTTCAAGTCCTAATAATCAGATCCCATATTACTACGTTTTCTTCTTCTTCTTTTTTCTGTTTTTATTTTCCTCCTCCCCTCCACGTCAGCTCCACAAAACCACGTTTTGTGCTCTCACCGTCCCACGTGATTACAAGAAGGAAAATAAAACTTAAAAAATAAAGAAGAAATCAAACACCGTAGCACCTAGCGCCGTGAGCCCCTTTCTGCCCACACGGAACCTCTGGTCTTCCTGCATCCACAGCCAAGCTATCCCTGACCACCGCTGCCTCCTTCACAGTGCACAGTGTCGTCACCCTTGGAGGATGCCCCCACACCAGGAGATCTTCGTCGGAAATCACCGAACTTGCTCGTTGCCACCGACGTACCTGGAGCCTCCGTCGGTATTACCTGGATTCCTGCCGCTGCCACGCTGCTAAGGACTCCTTAGCGATGTGACGCTCCGTTGCGACCAGAGATTGCCGCTGCCATCATCTCAATCCTTCATCGTCGGAGTGTCTCCTCTTCAACGGCGTTGCGTCGGTCTCCAGCCGAGCATCGCCCCGAGGCTCCACCTGCAGCACGGAGCCGCTGCAGAACCGTCGATGGAGGGATACCGCCACCACCAAACGTCGTCTTCACCGTGTCGTCTCCGACTCCGAATGATCAAGCCATAGCTCTGATACCAGATGTTGCGGAAAACCCGGAGATCGATCACCCACGGAGTAAGACGCACACACCACGAAGACGACGATATCTCGGAGAAGTCGAACTCCACTAGACCGCAGACGTACAACCTCTCCCCCGGTGGCTCCCTCGACACCCGACATCCCGAATGAGCCACCGGCCTGGGCTATTTATAGGGAGAACAACCCAGGAAACCCATCCCGACTAGGACTCTCCCAGTCCCTATCCAGAGTCCTGATAGACTTAGGATAGCCCGATGCCTATCCGGTTAACAACCACCGGATCCTTATCCCCACTTGGGAATTAACCCACGTACGTACGTACGTAACTGACTTTGTTACGTAACATTTCAGTCCTTCATCAGTAGAATTTTTTTTTAAAGTTCAGAAAGAGCTATACTAGGTAGAGTGAGATAAAATTAATCCAATCAAAGAACAGCTTTTTTCGGTGATAACAACAAGTGGTATCAGAGACTACTTAAATGTGCCTAGCATAAAATTGGATGGATCCGTCTTGGACTTAGACGAATGAAAACTGTCATAGTGATCATTAGTTCTAGATTAGAAAACTAAAAGCTTTATGGGGTGTTTGGTTGCATGATAATTTTTTGTACACTTTCATGATAAAAAATTATATTAAAATAAAAAGTGAACTAATTCATGACATAAAATTATCATGTTTGGAGGGATGTGATAACAAAAAAGAGTAACCACCATACATGACCAAACAAAGTGGGGGACCACAAGAAAAAAGAAAGAGGTGAGATCCTCTTTTTTGTTTACGAAGAAAATCACTTTTAAAACATAAAGTTGTCAAGATTGCCAAACACCTCTTTCAACAAATTTTCTTACAATTTTTAAAAATTAAAATAAAAATCTTTATTATCGTATATAGACAGTCACAGGATTCTCCTTTCAATAAAAAGTTTGAAGGCCCTGTTTAGTGTAAACAAAATATGATACGGTATAAATCATTATAATAGCTCTTAGTCTAAATAAAGATAAAGTATGACACGCAATATAACCGTCCACTAGTATATATCAATTTTGATTTCAACAAGCAAATGATATAATATCATTTTTGTCAGTCTAACCAAACAAGATATAAAAAGCATGTATCTAAAACTGTCATATTAGTAGAGTGTATGGTAAATTCTTAAGATCCACGTGAGAGTATGTATATATACACACAACTAATCTATTTAAAAGGGTGGATTCAGCAAGATCTTCTATCACATAGGGCATAGCGAGATAAATTTCTGATATATGCAGGAGAGGGATTTATAACACAACTATATTGATTCAATCAAAGGATAAAATGTTCATGATAACAATAAGTGATATCAGCCGACCGAGCGTGGCTCCGTTGGCACGACGCCACCTCCGCGCCGGCGGTGCTCGATCCCTCGCCGGCGCGGAGCTGCGCCTTCGGTTTGGCCACCGGGTCATCGTGTCCAAAAAAAAAACAATAAGTGATATCAGAGCCAACCAAACCCATTAGTACTGGATTGAATTCGAGAGTAGACTCGAATTAGACGAATGAAGACTTTCATAGCCATTAATTTATCCACCATCACGGGATTCTCTTTTCAGTAGGTAAGTCAAAGAGAGACGATCACATTTTATCTGACTATCATATATATTTGTATAGTATGGTAGAATCTTGAATCCCAATGAGAGAGAATATACGCACAATTTAGTCTGTTAAAATGGTGGATTCCGCAACGAAATAACAAGGGGGGCATCCTCATGGTGCATGCTCTCGTTTTCTTCGTAGCTTCTCAGGCCCTGCAACGCTAGGCTTCAGGACGTGCCTCCCAGCGGGAACCGCCTGCTCGAACTGACGACTCTGGTGACCGGATTCAACGGAAGGAACAGCATCTCACTCGTCAGGGTTGAGGTGAGCACACCCTTGCATGTAGAAGGATCATCGATCGAGCAATCTACTCCATCGTTCTCCTTTTTATATCGTACGTAATTGAAACATTTTTAGTTTGTGAATAATGTTTGGAGATTATTTTGACATGTATTAATGTTTGAGATATTTAGCCTTTGAATGAGTGCCGTGACCACTTGAAAAGATTACTAATTAATATAGTTATTGGATCAATTCAACTATAATATGTGTAGGCTTGAGGAGGATGTAATGTTTTAAAGATGTGACAGAGAATAGTCAGCAAATAAAGGGGGACCATTATTCAGCAACATCAGTGCCGTTCTCTTCACAATCTTGCAGGCAACCAGCGGCTCCTCTTCCCAGAATACCGAGATGTTGCTACTCGAGAGGAGCACCCACCCCTCCGGCGGCGGCCTCGTCGTCTACTCGGACATCGAGCTTGGTGACATGCAAGAAGTAATCGTCGCCAGTGATACGTCGCGCATCCCTCTCCTCCCTGCAGGGTTCGTAGTCCTCCCGGCCCCCAGCGCAGATGCCGGCAACCTCCATAGCGGCGGCGCTGGAAGCAGCGGCGGCCACCCGTGGCCATCCGCAAGCTGCCTCCTTTCCATCGGGATTCAAGTCATGGGTAGCGCCCTGCCCACCTGCAATCTGCAGCAATCGGCGATCAGCGCCGTCGACTTCCACATTCGCAGCACCACCAACAAGATCATTGCCCTCCTCGGCTTACCTTCGAGATCCCGTCCGGATGGTGGCATCGGGCCGGGGTAATCAAACACCGATAGATTACTACCTGCGGCCGGGTAACATCTCTTCGTCTCTTCTCATAAAATGTTCTAGAGAAGCCACAGTTATGGCCGACATGCTGCAGCTAAACTCAGATGAACCGTGGATTGTTGAACTGTGAATTGTCTAGTTCTGTCGTGTCGGCAGACTGAAGTTTATTATCCTTTTGGTTTATCCAGACGTTTATATTTAGACCCTTCGTGTTTGCTTGGTTTAATTCAACAGTTTCTCTCTCACTTTCTTTTGTGCGAGAAGATAATTTTTTTTTTTTCTTCATGGGAGTGTTTGGTAGCACGATGAATTAAGGTTTTGTTATAATTTTATATTTTTGAAACAAAATTTATTAAAAGAAGTGTTTGCTAATATTATAATTTTATGTTTTTAAAGAGTTTATCTTTTAGAACAAAAAAGAAAGTCACCACTTCTTTTTATCTTGTAGTCCCCCCCCCACCTTATTTAGTCATATATAGTATTCACTTTTTTGTTATCGTGTCTTCTCGAACATGATAAATTTATGTCATTGATTAGTACGTATTTTATTTTAATATAAATTTTTATCATTAAAATATATAAAAAATTATTATGGAACCAAACACCCAATTAGCTATGGGTCGAATATATTAAGTTATAAAAAGAATTGTTGGTGATTTTTTAGTTTCACGTCAATCTAAAACACTGTTGATAAAAAAAGTTTCAAAAGCCATTAGTAGTGGTTAAAACTGACTAAGAAAAAAGAAAAAGTTACTAAGATAATAGAAGTTGATTTAGGTGATGTTTGATTTGACTTAATAAAATATTTACAATTTTAGTTTTATTTTTATATAATATTTTTGGGAAGCATAAAATCTTAATTATCAATATTTGAAAATGTAAAAGATTATAGTGAACCACTTAAAATTAAATGATTTATCAAAAAAGTTATTATTTTATCCATACCTTTTACAGAAGGTTAAATATCAATTAAGTCAAAATAAATAGGGTCCTAGAAGAATTTAAATTAGAATATATTCACCTAATAAAATGAACACACATGAACTTAATTATTAAAAATGAGATGTAATAAGGGGTGAAAACAAATGAAATTCTACCTGTGAGCTGGTATTTCCTTTGTCTTAACATAAACATTAAAGTTTAAATTTCAACTATAACTTATTATCTCTTAGAGAGTAAATGTTGATTCAACCCAATGGTTCACAATCTTATAGTTTGGTGAAATTGTCACAACCCAATTATTAACCTGTACAGCCAAACATAATTCGGTGACATAACAGGAAAAATAACCCCTAAATTATATCTATTTGGAATAAAATAAAATTAATATCACATTCAATATCATAATTCTAATGATTCTTTCTGAAATATCATGCTAATAATACAATCTAACAAATCATATACAAATTTATGCTATAAAAAGATCTTTCATTAAACTCCTTAAAGTCCAAACCACCATACTTCGGCTTTGCTAAACGTGATTACCTGAAAATTTGATAAGAGGATTGAAATGAGTATGATGACAAAGTAGTCACCTTATCATCTGCCAAATCAAATAGCCACACGACCCTACATGATAAATAAATAGGTGCACAAACCTACACCCCTTGTATATAAGTATAGAACTAAACAATATATTATATATTTGACTTACCACATATTTTACATCATCAACCAGCACCAATAAGTTCTCTAGCCAGCATCTTTATGTACCTAAAAACGACTAGAATTGATAGAATGAACATATGTATGAACACTTACTACATACTCTATATGATAGAATCACTACAAATGAGATAGACTACGCATAGTATCCAACACAACTTGATTAAGACAAATAAATGCACATCACCAGACTACATTCACAACAACATGCAATAGATGCATCTATCCTCTAATGAAAGACCACATTCACAATACCATGCGATAGATGCACCTATCCTCTAATAAGAGATCACATCTTTTATTATCAACAAAGAATGCGTCATCTTACCACCTCAACTAACTAATACCAGATCTACCATATATAGTAGTGCCATATAGCTGAATGAAATCTCATAGTGCGCGTAGGTAGTGTTGGCACTTAGGATACCCACAGGATCTGGGATCGAAGATGCACCAGATGGTTCTAATCTCTATTACCCTTAAGTCATGACTAACTAGTTTGGTGTAACTCAGTCTTCCATTTCAATTAATGCATCATGCACACATGTAAACTTATGTCATGCCATGACAATAACTATGCAAACTATGACCATTAACATGAACATATACACAACTAATGACATACTCGACAGTCACGATCAAAATAAACTAAAATGAGACAACGTCCACATATAAACACGTAAACATGATTAAACATGAATATAATTAAATGCTGAAAAATTAATCACCATAACCTTTAATCTTGTTAACCTATCACCAAAAGCTTAATATGGTTAACTTAACATATTCATACTAATATATAACTAGGTGACAAACTAAAAAGAACCATATTACACTACTAAGTATGATCTCATTGATAGAAATGTATGCCCTACAAGCCAATCATATATGATATGATTCGACATTTCTAAGAATATCTCATTCAATTAAATAGGCAAAACTTCGTTACTAGCTTTTATTAGAAGCGTATATCGTAATGAAGTCCTTGATCACATGTAATGATGATTGAATCATGATGAGATCATGATAATGAGATCGATCATCTAGAAGTATGTGATCTAAATGTTCCTAGTCATAGGATCCTTGAGACGGGACATCAAGAATTTGGATAGACTAGTGTGTGTGATGTCTTCTCATGTGATGAGAATGATCGATCTCATTGGTCATCAGTGTGGGGACACTGAGATACACACAGGTGCTCATCAGTGGAATGAGTTCACTGAACTGACCAATTTGGGAAACCTGATCGGTATCTTACCGAACTGTCTATCAGGTTATTCTTACATCTCAATAGCACGGTTGGATCTTTGACCTGAGTCGCCAAAGATGTCTTGCCAGGCGTACTATGTACTTTGACTATTGACTGTTGGATCACTTAGTATTGTGCTCCTATATAGTTAATGGATTGGGTATATGGGAAACCCGGTGGAGGCAATTGAGCGGACAATAAGGGATCGTTCACTCTCGGTAGCAGAGAGAGATAATGTCCTATGAGATAGTACTCTAAATCCTTGGCCAAGGTAGATAGGATAATTGGAAAAGGAGTTTTCCAGTTGATCCATTCATGAGTACAAGATTTCATAGAGTTGGAATACTTAGGGGTTGACAGTCAGTGCCGAACCCCTGACCGACCGGGACATTGTATGAACGAGGATTTAAATCCGTGTGGTAATTGATGATGGAAAGGCTCAATCGATGTTATTTAACTCCCCAAAGTCATTTGGGATCATAGGATGTGGCTTGTACCCTTTATGATCAGAAAGCCATAAAAACTGTTATCGGATAACATTTTTGATTTAATTTAAAGGAATTGTTCTTTTAAATTAATTAAGGCTTCAAAAAAATTGACTATTGTGCCTAGTGATTCATACACAATAGATCTGGTCAATTAGATGAGGGCATGGACGCAATTTTATAGAAGTTTTGGGTTTTTGTGAAAAATTTTATCTTCTATATATAAATGGCTTATGAAGCCAAACCCTAACAAGCCATAGGGCTGGAGCACGTCCCAAGCCTCCTCTCTTCCTCCTCTCTCCTCTAGAAGGCGATCTCCCATGGTCAAGCTTGGATCTGGAAGGTTTCTAGAGGCCCGAAGGAAGGGAGAACTCGTCTATTGAAGCAGATCGTGTGGATACTGCTAGATACCGGACACTTGAACAGTTTTCAGCAAGGAGGAATGTCCTCTCTTCATCTATGGTGAGGGATTTTAGAAATCCCATGAGGTACTCTCGTTCTACTTCATATTCGGTTCCCGGTTTTACTCGTTCAGCTTCGTTCAAGGCAAAGATCATGGTTTTATGGAATCAAAATTTTTCCGCTATCATGTATTGATTCCTTACAGTGGTATCAGAGCCCGGTTGAAGCCTTGGTCGAAGTTGAATCGAAATTGGCTTGATTTCATGGGATTTCTTGCTTTCCCGAAACTGTATACAGAGCAGTATTGATTTGATTACCACAGTTCGTATGAGATACCAAACTGTGTGTGGTCAGTTTCAATTGATTCTCGTGGATGATATATTTCCAATGCCGCAAACTTCATAAATTTTGGCCATCCGGAGAGTCCGGAATGAGTTCGGAAAGTTGCTAAGATGATCATATCCGAATATCCGGCCGAAATTAGGGGAGTTGATGAACTTACCTATTTGGACTCAAATACCACTGTCTAATGATGTAGGAATATAGGGAATTAAGTTTCCTAGAGTTTCCATAAGTTATTGGACACTCAACGGCCCTTGGAGGTGCCGGATTTGAAAGGTATTTGCGGTTTGGGTTAATTGCGGCCATGGCAACTTCCTCCGTAAACTACGCATTTTATAGAAGTTTTAATGAGATGAAAATTATATAAATAGAATCCCTATTCTTTAAGGATTCTAACACATACTTTTTCGGATTTTTTGGACTCCGTTTGACCCCCCAAATTTGGCCCGAAATTCGGGCATTTTCTAGGGTTTCCGCAATCCGCTCCGCCCTTATCGAGCGAAGAAGACGGAGAGTCCGGATCGGATCCGGACCCTCCAGCGCGGGGGTGGGGTACATGGCAGCTGCCCAGCCGCGCCCGGGCCGGGGTACACGGCTACCCCGCGTTGGCACCGGGGGCACGCAGCGGCGCACGCAAGCGCACGGCGCGCGGCCGCCGGCGCTTCGGCGCAAACCGGGGGTACATGGCAGAACCGAGCTAAGCCCGCCGGTGCCGTGGCTGGTGCCGATTGTCCGGCGCAATGCGCCACCAGTTTTATAATTCGAAAATGATTTTTAAATTGTTTAAAATTCATTTTTGATTCAAAAAATTGCCATAAAATTCCAAAAAAAATTTGAAAATTGTAGAATTTATTTAATGAGTTATTAAAGTGTTTAATGACTTATTAAATAGAGTTTTTATATTTTTTGTCATTGAATTCTACTATTTTGATTTTAAAATTGTTTAAAGATCAAAATTAATGAAATTAATGATTATATAAGTTTTGAAAAATTATTTAATAGGTTTGTAAAATGTTTATGAACCTGTTAAATAGTTTTGGACTTTGGTTTCCATAGAATCATTTATAAATAATTTTAAAATTGTTTTAAAATCTTTATTGATTAAATTAGTGTTCAAATAAATTCTGAAAAATGTGATTTTGAAGAATTATGATTTGGACATTAATTTAATGCTCTAAGAAATTTTGAAAAAGCATGAATCATCTGAATGTTTTATATTACTTATCTTATGCATGTAAATTGTTTATATGTGCATTTCATGTTATTTATTTTATGAAAATTCGACAAGCATGAAATTTGGAATTTCAAAATTACAGTATATAATTTTATGATGGTATATATGATATATCTTATATAATTATCACGTATGCGCTCTATGTTCATGTGATGAATGTTGGTGTGTGTATGGAGATGATCATGGGCTTAAATATGCTTTGCTTTTGATTGCTTAGTTAATTAAGTTGGTTATGTTATTAAATGGGGCCTGCGTGTGCCTCCTCTCTCTCTATACAATCTGATTGTACATTCTACCTCTCCCCCATTGGTGTACTCCCCTTGGTTAAAACCAAGGTTTCTTATTATGAGTTGTACATTTGTGGGTCTGTGTACCCTTTAGTTGCTTGTAATGGTTAGAAGCCGGCTCGTGGTAGAATGGAGAGCGGGATCACTTGGAGAAGCACTCTTCTGAAGTGGGAGCATGCCAACTCAAGCTTCTGAAGCAAGGAATTGCACCTATAGGGGTGCCTTAGGTGTATGCTTAGGGTTAAGTCCATGATCACCTATGTTTTAATGCATATTTGATATGTGGTGTGTGCTACAGATTATACCTTAAATATATGATATTCCAAAGGTATATTAATATTTATATGTAGCACCTATGTTGATGAGACTAAAATAAAATCCCTCCTCATTTTAATTAGGTCGATAAACGTGAGACATTAAGAATGACTCACGTAGCCTTCCGTTGTTATGGTCTTGATGAGCCAATCTTAGATTGGATGGGTTTGTTGTGCTACCACAAGGCCTATTCAGCAAGGGATTGGAGATCATGGCTAAGGCATTAGCCGAACTTTGGGGTGGACCATTTGCATAGCTTTGTTGTGCTACCACAAGGGCTGTGTGAAGAATCCATTCTCACAACGTAACAAGCGGGTTTGACCTAACTAGAGTATATGGTTTGTTGTGCTGCCACAAGATCATAACTCTAGAGGCTAAATGACTAAGAGTTGCAAGAGTTGCAACTGGCAATAGTTGCCTACCTATTAAGTATGGGATGATTTGTTGTGCTACCACAAGGTCATCACCATAAAGTTAGTAGGGTCTTGGTCCCCACTAGGATGTTATCGTGATATCCCGTCTTTGCATAATGAGGGTTATGCAAATTCGTCGAAAAGTTAGTGGGAGTATAAATTAGGATGAAAGGCCATATCTTAATTTTTAATGAATGTCCGTAATGTTGATATAATTACATTGTAGAATATTATAAACCATCATTAATCTAGCATGCTAGATGCTAAGTATTTTAATGGCTTACACTTCTTATATTGGTTTAGAACTAAGAGAATAGTTCTCATAGTTGACCTATTGACTATCCTACTTGAGAAGTAAGTATCTCTTACACTATCTAATGAAGTGAGAGAAGATAAGATCTTATCTCATTAAAAGGATGTATTAATCGTCTTATATTAGATGTTAGCCTCTATCAGATAAAAATAGTAGTGGCAACATGGATAGATGGATATGATATTTATCATGGCTCATGGTGATGAGCTAATTAAAGGTAATAAGAATAATACATCTCGAATACTTCTTATTGGTGAGACTAATAGAAAGAAATAAAATTATTAGATAGAGATAGAAGGTGATAGTTAAAAGTCAAAGAAGTAAGTCAAGATATTACAACCCAAATTTGACATAGCATTCTTCGACTATCATGATGATGGTAAGTAGAAGAAGAAGTGCAAAGTGTATTGCACATAATGCAAAGGTGGAGCTTGAGAAGCTCCATGTATCTATGTCATTAATATTTACTTGTCTTAAATACTCATTCCATAGTATAAGATACTATATATGTGTATTCTAGTATAAGATACTAGGGATGCATATAATAGTATGAGATACCAGATATGCATCATATATCTACAATGAGTTGTAGATAATAGCAAGTAAATGAAGGCTTAAAGAAGATTGTTGACCTACATATGAAATGGTACAAAATGTTGCATCATTACTAGTGGGAGATACAAATTTTCTATAGTCTTCTAGAGTTGTCTTAATTATCCTTCTAAAAGAATATTATTTTCATTTCCTAGTTGAATAAATGGAGATTTATTCTATGGAATGAAAATGATAACTGGTAAAGTGTTTATCAGTAGGAGCATAATAAAGAGTTTATTTATATCAGATATGTATGCTCTTATAGTATATGTGAATAATCCTTATTTGGTGAAGTAGATTGATATTGATCAATCTATTGTTTAGTAGTATGGTCATATTTATAAGAAAAGACTTAAGGAGTACTATTCGGATAGAAACATATAGGTAAATGATTTGGAATCATTAACTATATGTAAGTCTTATCTTATTAAGCAAAATGACCAACTCTTCATTTGTTAGACATGGAGAGAGGGCTAATGAGTTTATGGAACTCATGCATCTAGATGCATGTTAGCCCATATCTATTAATGATAGAGGATAATATTTCAACTTCGTTAATTTTCAAAGATGACTTCTCTAGGTATGGACATATGTACTTGATGAAGTACAAATCCAAAACCTTTGAGAAATTATTTGAGATTAAAAATGAAGAGGAAATATTAATGAAAAGAGTATTAGAACTCTTTGATGAGATCAAAGATGGGATACTTAAGTAATAATTCACACATAAAAGAAGGATAGTAGAATCTAATTTTAATGGACACCTCTTATACATTTTAGCTTAATTGAGTAGCTAAAATGAGAAGCCATATTGTGTAGGACATAATATGGATAATGACAACTTTTGCAAAATTCTTCTTTGTCTATTTAGGGGTTAGCACTCAATATAGGCACTTGATCTTAAATCGGTACCTTCCAAATATATTCCAATTATTCCATATCAGATATGGAAAGGGATTAAAGCTTGACCTTAAGCAAGTTAAGGTTTCAGAATGTCTAGCTTGGTAAAGAAGTATAACCCTATCAAGTTGGAATATAAGACTATAAAGTGTTGGCTTGTGGGATATCCTAAGTAAATTTAAGGATATTAATGACTCCCTTAGGGAGAAGGGTATGAGTTGCTCATCTCTCCATATTTCTAGAGGAAGAGTCCCTCCTTTAGAAAGATAGTGGGAGCAAGGTATAAATGGAAGGTGTTCCAGTCCCACAATCCATGGACACTTCAAGGTACTAGCTTATATTTACACAAGGGCAAATCATAGATATTTTCTTATGTCCAATCAACCTAAGAGATATGTGAGACATATCTTTGATGAAAGAAATAAGACATAAGATAAAAGGATAATGATCCTAAGATCTATATTGAAGCAATATGAGATATTGATTCAAAATGGGAAGAAACAATAAAATCCGATATAAACTCTATCTATTCTAATCAAGTTCAGAACTTGATTGATCCACCTGAGGATTTAGTATCTATAGGGTATAAATAGATCACTGAAGAATAGATTGAAGTATATTAGAAGGTAGAGACCTTCAAAGTAAGGATAGTTAAAAGGGATATCATTTATGTCAAATAGTTGACTATGATAAGACCTTTTACCTATGCCATGGAATTAATCCATTCGGATTTTGATTGTTACACACTATGACTATAGGATATGTCAAATGGAAGTTAAGATAGTGTTTCTCTATGTTACTTTGAGAAACAGGTGTATATGATACAAGCTTTGGGAATCAAGTTCCAAACCATCCAAATAGTGTGTGCATAAGGTCCATTTATGGACTCAAGTAAAACTTCCCATAGATGGTAGATATGGTTTAATGAGATTAAATCTTATGACTTCATTGAGAATGAAGATATGCCTTGTGTTTTCATATAAGATAAGTGGGAGTGCTATTATCTTCTTGACATGATATATGTATGACATACTACTCATTAAGAATGAAGTAAGTATGTTATCAATAGTGAGCCTAGTTATCAATTAATCCTCCAAACTTAATATGGGTTTTAAGATCTATGGAGATAGATCTAAAAGGTTTCTTGGCCTTAACCCAATTCGTGTGCATAAATACCATAGTCAAAGAGTTTGACATGGTAAACTCCAAGATAGGTTTCTTACCTATGAAGTGTGGAGTTGATCTCTTTATAGAAATGTCTTTGTAGACTTCTTGAGAGATAAAGAGATCACATTAGTATAGCCCTTATGCTTTTGCAATAGGACCTATCATATTTGTGATGCTACGCACATGACTTCATTGATGCTCTAAGTGTTATGAGCATTCATCAAGTAAATCCATGTGAGAGTCACAGGATAATTTAGAGAAGTGTGCTTGAGTACTTGAGAAGCACTAAGGATATATCTCTAATGTATGGAGGATAAGACTTGAAGTCTTGTAGTTTTATGAACACAAGCTTCTAATCAGATAAGTCTAATAATAAGACAAGCTAATGGTGGTGCAGTGAGCTGGAAGAGTTCCATGCAAGAGAACATTGCTAATTCTACAACTAATCTAAAGTAGATTGAATAATGACTATATATTGCTTGAGAAGCTGACTAGATGAAGATGTTCATCTATCTTATGGGATTGTCCCACCTTTCTCTTAAAGTGTATTGTTTTGAGAAAACAATGGAGTAGAGCCAAAGTCTCATTAGAAGTTTCAAACTTCTATGGCAATACCATAGAATTAGAGAGAATGCAGTTGATAGAGATATAATTAAAGATAGAGTATTTTCCGTTAATAACATTACAGATCCACTAACTGAAGTTATTACTCAAAGAGTGTTTGAGCTTCACCTTGAGCTGATAAAGATCAGCCAGATGGGTGATTGGTTTTAGTGCAAGTGGGATATTGATAGAAATGTATGCCCTACAAGCCAATCATATATGATATGATTCGACATTTCTAGAAATATCTTATTCAATTAAATAGGAAAAACTTCGTTACTAGCTTTTATTAGAAGCGTATATCGTAATGAAGTCCTTGATCACATGCAATGATGATTGAATCATGATGAGATCATGATAATGAGATCGATCATCTAAAAGTATGTGATCTAAATGTTCCTAGTCATAGGATCCTTGAGACATGACATCAAGAATTCGGATAGACTAGTGTGTGTGATGTCTTCTCATGTGATGAGAATGACCGATCTCATTGGTCATCAGTGTGGGGACACTGAGATACACACACAGATGCTCATTAGTGGAATGAGTTCACTGAACTGACCAATTTGGGAAACCTGATCGGTATTTTACCGAACTGTCTATTAGGTTATTCTTACATCTCAATAGCACGGTTGGATCTTTGACCTGAGTCGCCAAAGATGTCTTGCCAAGCGTACTATGTACTTTGACTATTGACTAATGGATCACTTAGTATTGTGCTCCTATATAGTTAATGGATTTGGTATATGGGAAACCAGGTGGAGTCAATTAAGCGGACAATAGGGGATCGTTCACTCTCGGTAGGAGAGAGAGAATGTCCTATGAGATAGTACTTTAAATCCTTGGCCAAGGTAGATAGGATAATTGGAAAGGAGTTTTCCAGTTGATCCATTCATGAGTACAAGATTTCATAGAGTTGGAATACTTAGGGGTTGACAGTCAGTGCCGAACCCCTGACCGACCGAGACATTGTATGAACGAGGATTTAAATCCGTGTGGTAATTGATGATGGAAAGGCTCAATCGATGTTATTTAACTCCCCAAAGTCATTTGGGATCATAGGATGTGGCTTGTACCCTTTATGATCAGAAAGCCATAAAAACTGTTATCGGATGACATTTTTTATTTAATTTAAAGGAATTGTTCTTTTAAATTAATTAAGGCTTCAACAAAATTGACTATTGGGCCTAGTGGGTCACACACAATAGATCTGGTCAATTAGATGAGGGCATGGACGCAATTTTATAGAAGTTTTGGGTTTTTGTGAAAAATTCCATCTTCTATATATAAATGGCTTATGAAGCCAAACCCTAACAAGCCATAGGGCTGGAGCATGTCCCAAGCAGCCTCTCTTCCTCCTCTCTCCTCTAGAAGGCGATCTCCCATGGTCAAGCTTGGATCTGGAAGGTTTCTAGAGGCCCGAAGGAAGGGAGAACTCGTCTATTGAAGCAAATCGTGTGGATACCGCTAGAGACCGGACACTTGAACGGTTTTCAGCAAGGAGGAATGTCCTCTCTTCATCCATGATGAGGGATTTTATAAATCCTATGAGGTACTCTCGTTCTACTTCATATTCAGTTCCCGGTTTTACTCGTTCGGCATCAATCAAGGCAAAGATCATGGTTTTATGGAACCAAAATTTTTTCGCTATCATGAATTGATTCGTTACACTCATATCTATACATAAGCAAAGACAAACACGTATCATCACATTACCCACATCTATCTAATGAACCTATGTTAAGTCACCAATTAAGCAAAACATAAATGTACACATTGTTTATATAAAAGTCAAACTCTACGAATCATGGAGGATTTTAACATATAGATTTAATAATAAAGAATAAACACTTCCAAGATACCTACTTGATTGGTGCTTTGAAACTACACTAAGATCAATGACTAGGGAAGTCGGATGGCAATGACGCGGCGTAAAATTCAGTAACCGAATTAATTTAAACTTTTTTCTTGCTAGATAGAAGAATAAGAGAGGAAAGAATTTTTGATATAACAGAGTTCTAAATGTTATTTCCGAAAATAACATGGTAGCATTTTTATTTTCGAAAATAGCACAGTTTGACCGAAGTCGCTACCACGGGTAGCAACTTTGGTTTGCCCGAGGTAAAGTTACTGGAGCCGCTAGCGACTTCGAGCGCGTATGGGCAAAGTTGCTAACGGGTAGCGACTTTGCTGAAATCAATGGGGGGTTAGCAACTTCACTTTTCCACCCATGAAGAGCCACCCCATGACCCAACTGTGTACGCGTGAAGTGCCCTCCCATGAACGTCATCTCATGAACCCCCTTTGCCTCTTCCTGTTCTCGCTGGCTTATTTAAAACCCCCATCTCTTCCTCCTTCATCACACCAGCACGCCTTCTCCTCCATTAACTCTCTTTTGCTCCTCCTCCAGCAGCTCTTCCACACTCCTTCCTATTCTTATTCTCTCCCTTAATCTTTCTAATATATTCTCTGTTCCACGGTAGTTTTAATTTTATTTCTAATATTCTCTCATTTAATTATTTTTTCTTTTTTTTTTCATTCTCTCTTCACTAAATTTATAAATATTATATATCAGTATATATAATTTTATACATAGATCAAATAAATTTATAATACTTTGAATATTTTATAAAATATGCAATCTATGTATAATTTTGTATTTAAAATAAGTTTGTAAGTATACATTATTTACAATAAGTATCTAAAATAAATTACTTATAAATATTTAATATTTTTTAAATTACTAAATTATACTATATTATACGCATAATACAATAATTAAAATTATTTTATTTTAATACATATTAATTAATAGTTGGAAGATAAATGTTAAATATTAAATAATATTTATTAATTACTTTAAAATAACATATTAAGTTATATAATATAAAATTTACTTCATTTAAATTATAATATTGTGACATGTTACTTTTATTTTAAAATATTTAATTAATAATTAAAATTTTATATATTATAATTTTATATATTATTTAATTAAAATATATAGTTATTATTTATAACATATAGTAATAAATAAAATATTATATTTTTAATTTAATATATAATAATAATAATTTTTTATAATTTATTAAATTTTTATTTAATTATTAATTACTAAAATATACTAATTTATATATATTAATAGTATAATTATTAAAATACATAAATTATTAAAATAAAAAATTAATTAAAAATAATAATATAATTAAAATTACTATATTTAAATAAATATTTATTAATTGATGGAATTAAGTATATTTAAAAATTAAATATAAAGAATTAAATATTAATCATATATTATTTTAATAAATACATATTAAAAAATTTATTTCATTTAAAATATAATATTACAAAATGTATTTTTTATTTTAAAATATTTAATTTAAAATTTAAAATTTATAATATTTAATATTATATATTATTAATTAAAAATATGTGGTTAAAATTTGTAACATAGACTAAGTGATGTTCTTTTAAACTTAACATGATTATTTGTTTTATTATTTATTGTAGGCATTTTAAATATTTTCAAGATAACTTAAACTTTTATTTATCATGTATTTAGGAGAAGTGACAATTACTATTATGTATAATGGACTTGTTAGATACACTGATAATGACTTTACCTATTATCACGGTGGATATCAAAGAAATATTTACATATCAACAACATCCTATTTTGAAGAAGTTAAGAATATTATCTATGAAATGACTCACTCTACTATAGAGATGGTTTACTTAAAATTCAGTTACAATTATTACGGGAATGTAGTAAATGTGATAGATAATGCATCATGCTAAGTTATGATAGAGAAATACTATAGAGGTATCATACAATTATTTATTGAAAATGATTATATAAAGGCCCTTATAATCCGCAAATGAATTGATCAATGGATTATAATGCACCTAGAGCAATGTAACTTTTAAATCGGTGTCATTCAGTACTACCATGGAACTTAGATGTTGGATCGAGTAACGCCTCTTGCCCCCATTGAAATAGAAAATACTAGTCAACATGATGAAGACATGAATGTTGTACATAGTGATGAAGAGGTGTCTAATAAATTCACGAGTGATGACGAAGAAATAGATAGTTATATACTAAATAATATTGATATTGTCAATAACGTTCATAAACATGAGGATAATATGTGGATTGAACATGCAGTTACGAGTAACTGCTATATTGAGAATGATGATGAAAATGAAAGTGCTAAAGAAGATGATTTGGTTGTCCGAAGTGATGGACAAAATGTTGATGAAATCACAATGAGAAAAATTTTTACATCAAAAGAAGATCTTATGTGCCCAACTTCATCTTGGGCTCTAAAATACAATGTTCAACACCGAACTGATCGATCTACAAGATCAAATCTTACATTAATATACTTTTCAAAGAATCAAGGTTGAAAATAGAGATTGCATGCGTGTGTTCGTAAATGAGCAGGTGGATTATAGAAAATCATGAGTTTAAAGAGTCCTCACACATGTCGTACTTCAATTGAAAATCAAACTAACAAATAGTTAACGTTAACTACTATATATCGGATGATTCTTCCTATAATTCGTTCTCATTTAATTATACTCCCTAGAGATATCATTGATCTTGCACAAGTGAAATATTCAATTAAAGTGTCTTATACCAAAGTGTGGAATGCTCATACAAAAGCATTTTAAAAGCTTTTTGGAGATTGGGAGGGTTTATACACACATCTATTGAGATATATGGAAGCTGTGCGAGGTGCCATGCTAGGTTGTGTATACAACTATACTTGTGAAAATCAAACTTTACAACTGATGTATTTTTTGGAGTTTAAAACCAAGTATTGATGGATTTACTTATTGTCGTCCACTCATTAATGTAGACAATACATTTTTACATGGAAAGTACCGTGCCACATTACTTGTTGCATGTGGTGTAGATGCTGATTAAGGTTTATTTTCTATTGCATTTGCTATAGTTAACAATGAGAATGACAATTCATGGTCTTGGTTTTTTGAGCAAATGCTCAATTTGATGTCATATGATAGGGATAGATGACATAAATTGTGCATCATTTATGATAGACATGTTTGTATAAAAAATGCTATCATGCTATGGTTTCCTACTACTGCACAACATTTTTGTCAATGTCATTATAAACAGAATTTTCAGACACATTTTGCTGAAAAAAATGTTGTACAAAAGGATGTATAATGCCGATCAGGTTTATAGTTAAATGGATTTTCAAATTAAAATGTGAGATATTCAACTTATTTGCAATGATGCTTCTTAATGGTTAATACAAGTAAATTCTAGATATTGGACATTATCATTTGATAATGATGGTAAGAGATTTGGCATAATGATTACAAATTATTCAAAATGTTTTAACAATATCCTAAAGATAGCTCGCGGTCTACCAATCCATGAATTGATCCATACGACATATCACCATCTAAGAATGATATTTTTTCAACATCATATGATTGGAAACAATATAGAGACATTGTTAACACCTAAGCTTGAGAAATTGATGGCTGAACAGACAAAGAAAAGTAAAAATGTGTATGTTCAAGCTCGAGTTAATGTAAGGGAATGGAAAGTAAATAACAATCATGGGCATGCTTACCATGTCGACACTAGTCGACATAGTTTACATTGCACTTGTTGTAAACCTTAAGTGCATCACTTTTTGTGTAAACATACATTATGCGCAATGCACTCTGTCATCTAGGATCCATACTAATATGCTTCTCACTAGTACACAACTCAACAATACCATGACACATATCAAGCAGAACTCCATATTGTTCTGAACACACGTTACTGGCCGTCCTTTGACTATAGCAATAATTTGATTCTATTGCTAACTTCTTCCAATATTCAAAAAGTCGGAAGACCTCAAAATAAGAGGTTATCAATGATAATGGATCGTGATGTAAATCGTCAACATAATAAATATGATACATGTAAGAAAAGAGGTCATAATAGGTCAACTTATCCTCGTCAGTAATGTCTTTATTAATTAGTACTTGTACAATTTTTTTGTAGTTATGTATGAACTAACAATTTTGTTTTTACAGTCATGGCTAGCCCTCAGGATAAGTCGATACTATATGACAAAGAGAAACACTGCTGCTCGCATCTCGAGGCATCATATATATTTTTCTTATTTAAAAATGTTTAGTTAATTATGTAACATTTATTGTATTATTTTACAGGACTCATCATTACTGTTTCTATCTTTGAAGATTTTAGTTAATATTATTTTTTAAGATCTGTCGCTAAAGGTATTAACAACTTTGCTTGAGCTTGGAAAGGGGCAAAGTCACTAACGTCAATAGTGACTTTGCCTAAGTTGCCATTCCCGCCAGCCACTTTGCCCTGCTCCATTGAAGTTGCTAAGTTGCCTAGTGACTTCAGTCAAAATAGAGCTAATTCTGAAAATAAAATTTTAGATGTGCTACATCCGGAAATAAAATTCAGAAGTGCGTTATTTCAAAAAATTTCTCAATAAGAGAGAAAGTAGGTGAGGGAGAGAGGTTCTGTTAGAGGAAGCTAGAAAGAGAGAGGAGAGAGGGGGCGATAAATAGGAGAGTGGAAGGAGATGGTCACACATTTGAGGCAAATTTGCACATCACGGCACACGGTCAAATAGCGTCCGAAGGATGTCGACCAGCTGGGTGGTTTCCGTACGGGGATGAGGTCGCATGGTTGTGCGGCTGCGTCGAGGGTGTTGGGAATAAAAGGGCAGTCGGAAACTTGGCTCTAGGTTATGTTAGATCAAAGGCCAATGATAAAAATAGAGAGAATAAAAAAGACTACTCTTTCAACCAAATCACACAAAGGAAATGAAGAAATACTCAAAAGGAATTCTCTCTTGAGAAGTTGCTTGTGGAGGCTCAAGCATACGTATATAGTGTGTACAATGGGGGAGAAGTGTGTGTAGTACAAGAGGATGGGAATGGGCCTTCTTATATAGGCCTCTCCACATGGTAACCCCAAAGGGTTAATAGCTAAGTAACCCTCCTTCATAAAACTCATGAAAAACTCCTTCCATCAAGTCCCTCCTACATAACGTCTTTTCTAAGAAACTCTCAGCATGAAATGTCCCCTATGTAACACCTCCCAAGGGGAAACCTCCAATTAATAAAAAAAACTCTAAAAAAACCTTCACTTATTCAATTTGTAATATCTAACACTCCCCCTCAAACTTGAATATATTTGACTCCGAGCATTTCTCTGAGCTTTACAAATGCTTAGTAGGAAGTGCCTTTGTGAATATATATGTCACTTGTTCTGTGGTGTTGCAGTAGATCAACTACTCATTCTTCTCTTTCACATGTTCCCTGAGAAAATGAAATTTGGTGTCGATATGCTTGCTTCGACCGTGTTCTATTAGATTCTATGAAAGCTTGATGGCAGACATATTGTCAGCATAAATACTAGTAGGTTCAACTTGTGGATGATGCAGCTCTTTGAGCCACAAAGCTTCACTTACAGTAGATGAAGCTGCAACATATTCTGCTTCACATGTGAAAAGAGCCACAATACTTTGCTTTTTCGAACTCCAAGAGAAAGCTATAGGACCAAAGTAGAAAACATAATCGGTGGTACTTTTTCTCTCATCAAGATCACCACCCCAGTCACTATCTGAATAGCCAACTAACTGTGCTTCTTTGCCATAAGGATAGAAGAGACCATGCTCAACTGAGCCTTTGACATACCTTAGAATTCTTTTAGCAGCAACCCAATGAAAATTCTTAGGCAATTCCATGTACCTGCTCATCAAACCAACTGCATAAACAATATCAGGTCTAGTGATGGTAAGATACCATAGACATCCAACCAAACTTCAACATAGAGTTGGATCTATGGTGCTTCCTTCTCCTTCCCTTGTAAACTTCAAGCTTGTAGCAACAGGTGTGCTAACAATATTACAATTCTCCATCTTAAATCTATGAAGAATTTCTTTTGCATAGTTTCTTTGAGAGATAAAGGTCCCATCTTCTTCTTGCTTTACTTCAAGTATGAGAAAATAGGACATAAGTTCACAATCTGTCATCTCGAACATTTTATGTATGTACTGCTTAAAGTCTTTAAACATTATTTGGCTATTCCCTATAAATAAGAGGTCATCCACATAAAGACATATAACAAGCAACTCTCCATTGTCACCTTGCTTCACATAGGCAGCATGCTCATATGGGCATTGTATGAATCCATTCTGATGTAAATAGTTGTCGATGCAAGAGTTCCATGCCCTTGGTGCTTATTTTAACCCATAAAGAGCTTTCTTTAGTCGATATACCTTGTGCTCTGAACCTTGGATGGCAAAACCATCAGGTTGATCGATATAGACTTATTCTTCTAGAGGGCCATGCAAGAATGTTGACTTGACATTTGGTTGATAAATCATCCATCTTGATGAGCTACAAGAGAAATCAACAATCTTACCGTGTCAAGTCAGGCAACTGGTGCAAAGACTTCGTCATAGTCGATGCCATACTTTTGCTTAAAGCCTTTAGCTACAAGCCTTGTCTTGTGCCTTTCAACTTCTCCATCAGCAGTACGTTTGGTCTTATAGATCCATTTGACGCCGATAGCTTTATGTCCCTCTGGAAGAGAACCAAACTCTCATGTCTTGTTCTTCTCAATGGTCTGAATCTCTTCTTTCATAGCTTCTCTCCAACAAGGCTCTTCCATAGCCTTATCGTATGTGAGAGGTTCATGATCTGCATATAAGTAAAAGAGATTTGTATCTCCACCTTCTTCTTGTTGCTCATAAATCTCTTTCAAACTCCTCATTTAAAATGGTGTTCTGCTTGAAGAAGAATTTGAGCGTTGTGATGTTGGAGTGCCTTGGGTTGATGTTGCTCTTCCTCTATTAGTTGTTTGTGAAGAAGATGGTGCATGTTGCTATAGAGGTTGTTTCCGCTCAACCTCTGCTTCTTCCGTCGTTACTTGGTTAGCTTTCTCAGTTCATCTCCATGATTCAGCTTCATTGAAGATGACGTCCTTGTTGTCCACTATTTCATTCTTGAGAGGATTATATAGACGGTAAGCTTTTGACTCACTTCTATAGCCAATGAAGATGCACTTTTCTCCACAATCACTTAGCTTCTTTCTTTTCTCAACCGGTACCTGTGCATAAGCAATGCACCCAAAAATGCATAGGTGGTCAACACTCGGCTTCTCTCCACTCTATGCTTCTTGTGGAGTAATGTCTTTCAAGGCCTTTGTTGGACTTCAGTTGAGCAGGTAGGCAATACAAGCAGTTGCTTCTGCCCAAAATGATTTAGGCAGATTCTTCTCCTTTATCATAGTCTTCACCATATCGAGAATGGTGCGGTTCTTCTTCTCGACGATGCCATTTTGTTGTGGCGTATATACAGTTGTAAACTATTGCCTGATGCCTTCCTGTTTACAATAATTTTTAAACATATTTGAGGTGTACTCACCACCTCGGTCAGACCTAAGAACTTTAAACCTATGACCACTCTCTAGGCTCAACACGAGCTTTAAAATGCTTAAATACATCCAAAGTTGTAGACTTTTATTTCAAAAAATAAATCCACACTTTCCTACTATAATCATCAATGAAGGTAATAAAATATCAATTACCTCCAAGTGACATAGGCTCAAGAGGACTGCATATGTCTGTGTGCACCAACTCCAATGGTGTAGATGCTCTTTTCGAGGTTCCCTTTGGAAAAGGATGGCGGTGCTACTTTTCCAATGTACATGACTCACAAATGTGAGTTGGATCTTCAATTTCAAGCAGACCTTGCACCATACCTCTTGATGCTAGCTACTTCAAGTTGTTAAAGTGGAGATGCCCATACCGCAAGTGCCTTGATCTGGATACACCAATTCTCATAGTTGTCCTGAGTCAACTTGGGAATCAAAGTTTGTACCAAGTTTGACACCATTACAACTAGAGAAAATGGTAAGATAGCCTAGAAAGATTTTGAGCTCGGATACCACTTTGTTGGGAATAAAAAGGCTGTCGAAAACTTGGCTCTAGGCTATGTTAGATCAAAGACTAAGAATAAAAATAGAGAGAATAAAAAAGACTACTCTTTCAACCAAATCACACAAAGAAAATGAAAAAATACTCAAAAAGAATTCTCTCTTGAGAATTTGCTTGTGGAGGCTCAAGCATACGTATATAGTGTGTACAATGGGTGAGAAGTGTGAGTAGTACAGGAGGATGGGAATGGGCCTTCTTATATAGGGCTCTCCATATGGTAACTCCAAGGGGTTAATAGCTAAGTAACCCTCCTTCATATAGCTCATGAAAAACTCCTTCCATAAAGTCCCTCCCACATTACACCTTTTCTAAAAATCTCTCAGCATGAAATGTCCCCTACATAACACCTCCCAAGGGGAAACCTCCAATTAATAAAAAAAACTCTAAAAAAACTCTCACTTATTCAATTTGTAATATCTAACAAAGGGCGGCTAGGGAGCGTTGCAGGCTGGCATGGTGCTGGAGAAAGCGACACCAACCGCGCGCGTGGGCATGTGGACAAGGTAGTCAACAACGATGGTGGGCGGCGATGCTCACCGTGCAGGCGCAGTTGCACATACGGCGTTGACGATGCTGCGGCCAGCAATAGATCGGGGGCTTGTTAGCACGTTGCCACCCATCCCTAAGAAATAGGGAGCCGCGTCATTCCGGAACTGCCAAGGATATTTTCGGGAGAACATTGAGGTGGTTTCGGTTGGGGCGAAGTGTAGGTGGAAGTTCCTCATAAACAAGGAATCTATCAGTAGAACGACCCTCGCTTGTATTGTCTCCATCGGAGCCCCAAAATGCAGCTGGAACATCATCCCCCTTCCACGTTCATTTTCGGACCTCGATCCAACACTGGTATCAGAGTGGAAGGTCCGTTCGTTGTTGCCCACCGCCATTGTGTCTGTCTGCAGTGCCTTCGTTGGCCGCCGCGCGCTACTATGGCTTCACCCGCATGCATCCGTATGCTCTCAGTGCCATCCTCGGCCACTATGCATTGCTGTGGTTTCACCTGCAGGCACCCGCACACTCGCGGCCGTCCACCGCACTCGCTCGGCTCCGCGCCTGCCGCCTCGCCGTCTGCTGCTGTGTTCGCCAGCCAGTGCCCCGTTCCCATTTGTCCGCCGCTGTCTTCTGTTGTCGCCTCTATGTGCAGTGCCTTCCCCGACCGCCGGACGCTGCCACGGCTTCACCTGCACGTGCTCATGCGCTCTTAGCACGGTTCTCAGCCGTAGTGTGCTTGCAACCGTCGGTTGCTGCTGCACCATCTGTGTCGCCAGGTAGCCATCACTTGTTTACATTCGGTATCCTCCATCACATGTCCTCAGGAATCCTGGTCAGGTCAGGGCACCCTATGCCATTGAAGGACTTTGCCGAAAGCTTGTTTACTATTGGCTATATTGCGCAGTCCCTCTCCTCTTTCCCTCCCCATGGTCTACCGATTCACTTCACATAGGTTAGTTTTATTTTTATTTTTTGGCGATGTCAGGAGATTATCCATGCTATGCACTGTAGAACATTAAATGCTCAAATCCATGAGGAGCTCTCGTGATGCATTAATTGCTCAAGGGTGATTTTCAATAGGCTATCTCATATATATATAATCCACACACCATCGTGCATAGTTTTGATTATAAAATTTTAAATTTGGACTTTCATGATCAACTTTTAAACTTGGTGATATGTTTATGCATGTTATATTATTTGATTAAATACATGCCCATACATATAATCTTGATTTAAAAGTTGAACATAGTTTGATTAAATCATATAAATATATTGTCATCATCTAGTTAAGATTTAATTTAATCTTTTCATAGTGCAATTTTCATAAAAACATGTTAAACTTGCTTAGCATGATGATTAGTCTAATTATTTTTATCATTATGCAAACTTGGATTATTGCAAATCAATGTTACACTTATTTTAGAAACTTTCTAGCCCTAATAGTCAGCATGCTAGTTGCTATAGAATTGGCAAAATTGGACAAACTAAATGAAATAAATCATAAAATGTGGCATAGAAAACTTAGATATTGTCTAATTTGTGACAATATAGAAAATCTTATTGAGGACATTGCTTTCGAACATAATGAAACTCCCACTGAAGTGGAAAAGAAAAGAATTGAGCAATGGATACTGGATGATAAGAAGGATAGAAAATATAAGATAATATTTATGGAGGTTTATCTTATTCAATTTTTTGAAACTTGTAAGATACCTCATAAATTATGGCATTCTATCATAGAAAGATATGCAATTATCATAGAAATTAAAACCCAATTCTTGCTGCACAAGTATTATGCCTGTAGAATATAAGAGGGGGAAGAAGTGATAGTGCATGAAAATGAATTGATAGTTAAGGCCAAGAATCTAGCCATTTTTGAAAGTAAGATTCCAAAGAAATTATTTATCACCACTTCATGGATTAGAAATTTACCCTCATTGAACATAATTGCCACAATTTTAAGAATTACTAGTTCAGTTTTAGTTGTCATTAAGTTGCCTTTAAGGTTAGCAACTGAAATTTTTAGAATGACTAGAAGGAAAGGACTAAAGGTGAATCTAATAGAGGCCAATGTAATAAATAAGAAGGTAGTTGCTCAATATCGACACCACAAGAAGATTCATGAATATGCTTGCTATAGTTGTGGAAAGTTTGGTTATTTCAAAGCCAACTGTCCAAGTAAGCATAGAAATGTGAGTGAAAATTTACACCCGGAAGATAAAGGAATTAGAAAAAGAGAATTTGTCAGCGTTATTGAATGTGGCACAGGTTTGACAAGTTCAGATGAGTGGTGGGTCGATTCAGGAGCTACTAGACATGTTGCAAAGACAAAGAAAGGGCTTGTGTCCCTAAAAAAATTAAATGCTGGTGAACATAGGCTAATGATGGGAAATGACATCTATATTGATGTAAAAGGTGTTGGTACTTATAGGATGGATCTTGGGGATAATATTATGATCCTCAAGAATGTGTTTTATGCACCTAAAATCCGACGGAATCTCATCTCTATTCCAGCATTGATGAAAAATGGCCTCAATGTTAGATTCTGGAATGTAGGAGTGTCAATTGGAAAGGATGGGGATATATATGCAACGGGAAAGTTTTCCCCAGAACATGATCTATTTTATATTCCTATAATTGACACTGAAAGAAATAATTCATATGCTAGTTCTGAATATTCCTTGTGTTATCAGACCGAATGTGATCTTTGCCATTTTAGATTGGGTCATCCCGAAAAGTCTAAAATGGAATTTATGGCAAGAATGAATATGCTGCCATTGTCAAAGATAGATTTGTCACCTTGTGAACATTGCTTAGTCGAAAAGATGACTAAGAAGCCATTCACAGTTGGGCATAGATCACAGGAATTGTTAGAATTGATCCACTCAGATATTTGTGGACCTCTAAGTGTAAACTCATATGATAACAAGGAATATTTTATCACATTTATAGATGACTACTCAAGGTATGCCTATGTGTATCTTATTTCTGCTAAGTCTGAGGTACTCAGCTATTTTAAAAGATATAGAGCAGAAGTGGAAAGACAATTGGGTAGGAATATTAAGGTGTTAAGAACTGATAGAGGTGGAGAATATAACTCAAAGGAGTTTGAGTCATATTGCCAAGAGCATAGAATAAAACGGCATGTAACAATGCCGTATACGTCACAACTGAATGGTGTGACTGAAAGGAAAAATAGAACCTTAATGAATGTGGTTAGATGTATGATATCCCATTCTGGTCTTCCTAAGAAATTTTAAGAAGAAGCATTGCTCATGACAAGTTATATACTGAATAGAATACCCACTAAGTCTATCGAATCCACACCATATGAATTGTGGAATGGGAGGAAACCAAATCTTAGTCATCTTAGGAAATGAGGATCCAATGCCCATGTTCTCATTCAAGAACAACTTAGAAATAAGTTAGATCCAAGAACGTTGAAATGTAAGTTCATAGGATATTGTGAGAAATCAAATGGCTATAGGTTCTTCCATAAGGATAAGGGGATCATTGAATATAGGGATGTTACATTCCTAGAAAATCTAGAGCAAGAGGAACCTCATGAAATTGAGAAGGAACCTCTAATAGTGATAGATGATGACTATTACAATAAAATTCTAGAAATGATCTGCCAACGAAAGAAGAACCCATGATAGCAGAACAACCTCAACAAGAAATGGTTGAGGGTCAGGATAATCCTATGATAGAAGGACTGTTTGATATACCTACAATTGGCAACAAAAGAACTAGAACTCCACCTGCATTGATGGATGATTTATATTTATAGTCATGTGAGCCTTCATGTCTAACTATGGACATAAATGAGGAAGATCACACAGATCCAATAAATTACATCGATGCCATGAAATCGCGCGAATCAGAATTATGGCTAGTTAGATGCAATGAAAGAAAAAATGAACTCCATGGAAATTAATGGAGTGTGAGAATTGTGTGATTTGCCTAGGAATAGGAAGGCTATTGGGTGTAGATGGGTATTTAAAAGATAGCTTCGAGTTGATGGGTCCATAGATAAATATAAGGCCTGATTAGTTGCCAAGGGGTTCAATCAGAAAGTAGGTATTGATTTTCAAGAAACCTATTCTCTTGTGGCTAAGTTTGCGTCTATAAGGATACTATTGACCATTGTTGCATATCTTAACTTAGAATTGTACAAGCTGGATGTTAAAACTGCATTCCTCAATGGAGAGTTGGAGGAAGATATATATATATATATGCGACAACATGAAGGGTTTCAAGTGGAAGTAAAGGAGAATATGGTATGTAAATTAAGCAAATCCTTGTATGGATTAAAGCAATAATCTAGACAATGGTATCTCAAATTTCATGATGTAATTATTCAACTCGGCTTTGTTCCAAATCAATTGGATGGTTGTGTGTATGTCATGAAGAGTGGGAGCATGGTGATTATATTGTCCTTATATATGGATGATATATTGCTCACCGGAAATGACTTCGGAAAGTTGAATAAGATAAAGTTTGAGCTAAGTGAGAAATTTGAGATGAAGGACATGGGAGAGGCGTCATATGTCCTTGGTGTCCAGATTGAGAGGGACAGTAAGTCTATATTGTTGTCTATAAACCAGGAAATGTATGTACGGTCCATACATAGAAAATTTGGGATGTAGAATTGCAATCCGATAAATACATCACTGGTTTATGGAAAGAAGTTAAGCAAGGAGCAATATCCCGAAGATGGTCAAGGCTCACTTAACATGCCTTATGCTCAAGCTATTGGAAGCTTAACGTATGCAATGCTTTGTACCAGGCCTGATCTAGCATTTGTAAAAAGCTTAGTGAGAAAATATCAAAGTAATCTTGGACCAGCACACTGAAAAGTGGTTTAGAGGATTATGAAGTACCTTAAAGGTACATTGCATCACAAGTTAGTATACCAAGCAGAAACACTTGATGTGCTTAGTTACTCCGATGCGAATTTCAGAGGGGATAAAGATGACGGAAAGTCCACTTCGGAACACTTGTTCATCTTTGGTGGTACTGCTATTTATTGGGGTAACAAGAAACAGGGGTGTGTGGTAAGATACACACAGGAAACTGAGTATGTTTCTCGTAATATGGCTACTACTCACGTCGTCTGGATTAAATGATTTCTGATTGATTTAGGTCTCAATTTGGTTGATGGGCTAATCGAGATCTGTTGTGACAATCAAGCCGCCATCAGCCTGATTAACAGTGGAGTGAATAGCTCAAGAGGAAAGTATATTGAGATACAATATCATTATATACGTGATATTGTGCAGAAAGAGGAAATAAAGGTAAGTTATATCCCCACTAGTGATATGATTGCCGACCCTTTGACAAAAGGTATCTCGGCGAAAAAAAATTTTAAGCATGTTGACTTAATGGGACTCATAAACACGAGTCATTTGTGAAAATATATGCATTTTACAGATAATGAATGTATATGAATATATATGTAGCTCACGGATAGTAAGAGTACATAAGAATATATATACAATTCATGGATAGTGGAAAATGCGTATGAATAAAAGTGTATCTCATGAATAGTGGGAGTACACAGAATTTTTTAACATCTAAGAATATATAAATGATTATATTCTCACGAATAGTGAGTGTATGATCGGAAATCACTTGGTATATATGGTCAAGTGAGAGATGTTAACGCGTGGCCACCCATCCCTAAGAAATAGGGAGTCACGTCGTTCCGGAACTGCCAAAGGTATTTTCGGGAGAACATTGAAGTTTGCGGTTGAGGCGAAAGTATAGGCAGAAACGTCTCATAAACAAGAAATCTATTGAAAGAACGACCCTTAGTTGTACTGTCTCCGTCGGAGCCCAAAATACCGCTGGAACATCATCCCCCTTCCTCGTTCATTTTCGGACCTCAATCCAACAGGGCTGACGTCCGCCACGCGGCTTGCACAGCGGGCGTGGGTGCGCACTGGAATGAGGAGGAGGCGAGCTCCGGCGCTGAGGCGGTCAAAACCGCTGGCTGGTCAAGGGAGAGAGGGGGGGGAGGTGACGACGTAAGGATGGTCAACGGCTGAGGGCAGACAACGAGGAGAGAGAGAGAGGCAGAGGGACACGGCTGTGCTGACGACGTGCATGGAAGACGGCGGGGCGAGGGGTAAACGACGGCGATTAGGGTAAAAAAAGATCAATCTCAGTGAAAAAAAGATACATATATATAGACACTAGGAAGAGAGTTTTAATGATAATAAATAAGAATAGTAAAAATATAAGTTTACAATAGAATTATAATTAAAATGGGAAGGTGGGAGAAAGATAAAATTACTAAACAAATTTAAATATTTATTCCAACTTTTTAATATTATAAATATTAATAATATACTAAAAATTCAGAATATTACATAAACTTAGATATCACATATAATATAACTTTTCCTGCTATCCTATATTCAAGTCATATTTACTTTTGCCAAATTTCTCGGACTGTCGTACATGTAGTTTCTTACTAACGTAATATTCTAACCATCAAAATGAGATTTAAGCTATCTTTGCAATGAAGTCTACATATATGTTTATCTTATATTATTTAAGGTATACTATTCAACTGGTAATCAAGCAGGTAAAATACAAAGAACGACATGTAGAACTTATGATCTTGCATGAATTTTTCCACATTCGATTCTTGTAAAAATTCATCTTTTTGATGACAATAATTAATTAGTAACTTATTTTATTTCTATTTTGCGTATTAATTAATAAAGTTCCGTTATCGACAACTATAGAGAAGATGCACCTAAAATACATGATGAGAGGCGTCCGATGCCAAAAGGTATGTTCAAGTTATTCGAGCAACTTTACAAAATAATTAAGACATCTATGGTTGAAGTAAGATTTGCTATTGAATTATAAATAAAAAATTCAAGACCCTTTTCATCATAGAAACCTGCTCCAAATTTGAAGACTATTTTTACCTCTTTACCACCATATTTTTTCTCGTTGGTTCTCCTTCTCCATTGTCTTAAATGAGCAACAGCCTTGCAAAGGGAAGGCGGCTAGGCTCATACAAAGGACTGCTCTTTGTGCTGCTTTGAGGGTTAAAGAGACTCTTACAATAATTACCTGGGATATAAATCTGGTTCATCGATAAAAATAAGGTGATAAATCAAGGTTTTTCTCAATTAAGGGTGCCTTTGAATACATGTAAAAGAAACAGAAGAATTTAATTTTTATGGGAATAACTTTTCAAGAAAAAGTATATTCATTTTTATCATTTGGTATGACCGATAACATAATCCACATAATATTTTCTTTAAAATTCTTCTAAATATGAATTAAGATTTAAAGAATTTTTGAATTTAATATTTTTATTAACAACTTTTTTCTTGGTTATTTTTAACTTTGTGTTTATACATTTAAAATTAGATTTTAAAAAATTATTTTACTAAGATTATAAATTTTCAAATTTATAGATCATAAGTTACTAAACACTATAAATAATGTTGTTAATATATATATTACTATTATAAATAATATCTATATATAATTATACATGACAATTTTAGCATGTTTATAATTTAAAAGTAAAAATATTTATTAAAATTTATTTTTAAAATTAAAAGTATTAAATCACACACTCTCTCTCTCTCTCTCACTCTCTCTCTAGTATCATTGCCAGGTTTGGTCAATAGCAGTTGTTTTGCTATGGACATTGCAGCCAAAAATGGTTTACACTGTATATATTGGCAAGTACCAAAATTTGGGTTTTATGTGGTCAACTAAAAATGTTTTCGTTGACTATGTATATTATAGACAACCAAATAATCATGATAATGAACTTTTCGAGAAAACCTAATACACCACCTAGTTGACTATGTATATTATAGACAACCAAATAATCATGATAATGAACTTTTCGAGAAAACCTAATACACCACCTAGTTTTACAAATGTCACAACCCAAAATTTAAATAACATAACCTTAACTACATAGTAGAAATACCCAGCATCGTGACAACGGGAGAAATCCATCACTTGTATTTCATAACCCAAACAAGTATGTAAATAACACTAATAATCAAGTCCACATAATTTCACAAGATTCCAACATAAATTTAAACATTTAGGAAACTTAACACCAAGCCATGTTCATCCGCAAGTTCCATCTTTAAAGCAAAACAAACAAGATAGAGTTTAACTACATATCATCCCAAAAGTCCACAACAAACAACCTAATAGAAAAGATCACTTGCTCCAATTCCATGGGATTTTGGTTCTTCTACGGCCTCTTCCTAAGCCTTCAAACCAATCTCCTAATGTTCAATATCTGCTAAAAAATTTTAACCCACGACGGGGTGAGTATGGGGACTCCGTAGGATTTACACCTTTTACTCGTCAATCAAATAACTAACATGTAATCAAACAATGATGGATAACATATCTAAATTAAGATGTAATACAAAGGTATATAATGTCTTCTATATTAATCTCACAACCCATAACCAAACCATGATTATCATTAAGGTAAAGATCACGCCAATGTTATAAACTTCTAAACCAATACACACAAGACCATACTAATTAGGCAAATATCAAATAAATGACCTCAAAACTTAACTTAACATGACCAAACCAAAACGGGACGGATCTGATTTATCTAACATAACATGAATTAACACTCTACATGACATGCAAGTAACACAACTTCATATTCTTTCCAAACTCAACCAAATAGCAAAGAATTAGTCATCTTGCTTCACATGTACAAAATACTTTTACCAGCTCTGATATATATAGCAGTAACACATACAAAGCTAGCCTATAGTTCACCTAAACAATGGTGGCACTTAAGAAAAATTGTAGTAATATGGGATATGTGGGAGGGCCGAATTCATCTAAGTTACCCGTAGCCTATGGGCAATTGACTAGTATAGGTTGGTGTAGCCTTCATAGCACATCATATCAAGAGTTCATAACATAATTTTAAATCATAACATACTTGAACATACCATGCATACATGACATACACCTCTCATTCTAATGCTTTACATGCAAAACAAACCATTTACCATAAGCTAGACCAAACTTATACCAACCAACTTGGTTAACATGTTATAAACAAAATCTACCTTAAAATTGACTATAAGAACATAACCATATCATGCAAGTTATATTACATAATATGAAACAAAATTGAGTATGGATTATATGAACAATTTATATGCAATAATGACAAGCCGAAATTAGACATGCTTAAACACATACAAGATGATTAACTCAAATTAAACTTGACATAAAACAAGCATCTTAGGTTCTGATTTCTCATTCAATATTTTGACCTAGGGTTCCAAAAGTTCAATTGCTTATCTAAGATTTTTTTAAGCCTAAACATAATTAATTTTCAATTCTACGTTTAAATTAGCATATAGTCACTTACATAATTAACACATGGTCAAATATCTTGTAACCTACCTCAAACTTGACCATATGGACATAACCATATCATGCAAGACATATCACATAATCTAAAACAAAATTGAGTATGGACTATATGAACAACTTATATGCAATAATGACAAGCCGAAACTAGAATGCTTAAACATATACAAGATGATTAACTCAAATTAAACTTGACATAAACTAAGCATCTTAGGTTTTCATTTATCCTTCAATATTATGACTTAAACAAGGTTCCAAAAGTTTTAATTGCTAACGTAAGATTTTTTCAAGCCTAAACATAATTAATTTCCAATTCTAGGTCTAAACTAACTTATAGTCACATACATAATTAACATAAGGTCAAATCACATGGAATAGACTTCTACCCAAGTATAATTATAATAAACATTTTCTTCATAATGTACCAAAAAATTTCAAGTTTCTGGTTTCAAAGATTATGATAAAATCATTAATCACAAGTCTAAAGTCTAAAACTAGTCAACTTAAGGTTCATAAGTTAAATCATGCATATTTTCTTATCAAAATGAGGTCAAATAATTAAAAAAGCTTAAGAAACCTACTTGGATGCTTTTAAGAATTTTATGTATTTTTTTTGCTATTTTTTGATCTTTTATTTTTGTAATTAATAAATCAAAAAATCTAAAATTGCTAAACTGGGCTATTCGAATTGGCTGAACCGGGTGGGTGGCCGGCTAGGCAACCGGCATGCCTGCACATGCACAAGCAATAGTCCTAGGAGGTGGCAGCTGGCGGCGACGGGCGATAGCCTATGGTGAGGGATGGCAGCCAATGGTGGATCGCATGGAAGACATTGGCATCAATGATGGCAACGGTGAGGAGAGGGAAGGCAGGTGGCGGTGGTGGGGAGAGAGGCTCCCTACGGTGGCAGTTCAGACGAAACAAGGGAGGGTGCTTGCCAAGGCAATCAGTGGTTGCTACTGTAGACACGCCAATTTGGCTTTATTTGGAGCTTAAACTCTTATTTTATTGACAACATCTTTTTTAGACCATCAAAATCAAGTTGAACCACCCTTTTTGATTTACTGAGGAGCTTACTGAAAATCTGAGGATGAGTTGCTAATTTTCAATCAAATCCATGATAGCCCATTCTAACTTCCATGCTGCTCTTGGTAGTCTTTGCACCAAGGCCGCGCCGCTTGTTTGTGTGCCATATTATGCTTTTCTCTGCATTTCCTCTAATTAAAAATTTTTCACAAGATTCTATGAACATCTACTGAAGAAGTCTTCAACATGAATAGTCTTCCACTCTGAGTCCTCTTTTCATTGCAATAAACAGCATTCAATTCCGATCTCTCATTTGTCTACCGTTCTCTTTAGAAGTCAAATGCGCCATTCTGTCCACACGCAACCCTGATCAAGCGCAATTGCATGCAAGCCCATCCCATTGGGCACATCTCTGACCAATTCATGACCTTACCTTATTTTTTCCTCCTCCATATCACTTGGTAAAGTACCTGAAAACTTCATGGTCAAAATAGCATCAAATGATGGAAATCCAACTTATTGTCTTGTACATCAAAACTTGCTATTTTTAGACTAGAATTATTTCCTCTTCAAGTGGAGACATTTTTTGAACATGGAGAAGGTGATCCATGATTTTAAATCCATCTAAATTAGTTGGGTAAGTTTTTATAAGTCTCATGATGAAAATTAGTAGTATTAAATGGAGGAAATCCAACCTATGGTCAGATGTATCAAAACTTGTTATTTTTTGACCTATTTCTCATCCCCTATAAAGGGAGACTCATATGAACAACCTAAGGAAGGCATCCACATCCTCCAGCATTCTTATCTTCATCTTCCAGACACTCTAGGCTCATCTCAACCTCTCCAAATCATCCTCTCTTCATCCCGGTGCCCAGAGATCATCCTGAAGTGAAGGAGAAGCCAATCTATGCTATGGCGTGTTGTGTTGTTGATCATCGGCTTCTACAGATCTTTTTGATCATTTCCTGACTTGGAATTCTTCATAAGAAATGTGCTTCAACAAGCTATCTTTCATCTCCAACAAATGAAGATCGATTCTGACATCGCCTCAGCTCGTGAAGGCTTCTACACCGGCACTGCACAAACAGATATGAAGTCTTCTCTTCTAAGTCATCGTCTTACCAACCCTTTTTAGTACATTTTCTATACATTCTTTATAAAAAATTTTCCTCGATTAGTCCTCTTTTATTTACAACAAAAATCATTCAATTTTGATATCTGTGCTACCCATAGCACATCTTACATCAACATTGTGCTGCGAGTTTCCAAAACTTCACTGTCCAAGATCCGGCTTGTCAAGTAAATTCAGATCATCTATCATAAAATTAAATCCAAAGTATCTTCATATTAAATAATACTTTTTCAAGTCTTATTTATTTTAAAACAAACATGATTCTATTATGATTTTTGTATTGTCTGTGGTGATCAGTTCAACAAAGTCGCGCAATCTAGTATTGTTTCAAGTTTCTGTCTACTTACATATTTTTATAGGGATTTAAGAACATATTGAGGATAAGTTATCAACATAGAAAGTCTTCCACTCCAAGTCCTCTATCCATTGAAATATACAGCACTCGATTCTGACATCGGTGTTGTCCTTTGCGGTCTCTACATCAGAGCCGCGCAATTTACATTGAATCTGTCCAACCCGGTGGCCACTTTGCCTAGGTTGTATTGTCTTTAATCATTCATATTCTCTTTCTAACTCTTCATCCATATCATTTAGTACATATATAAGCATCATTTTATTCAGTGTTGCATCATTTTATGTATCATAAAAAATCAAAAAAAATGGGGTTAGAGCTAACCCCGAATCTGGTGAGTTTGTTTCCAATTGTCGTTGTAAGTTATTGTTTTTACAGTTACTACACTCAATTCTAATCTTTCGTTCACTTGTTTTCCTATCTTCTTTGTCTACTAGTTGCACAGATATATCAAGCTAGCATCGGTTGGAGACTCTTCTTCATCAGCCGGCCGAAGTAGAAGGGTGAACCCATACACAATCTCTCCTATGCTAAGGTACACACGGTCATCTTTTATTTTCGTTACATAAAGTGGAACTCACGGTTCCTGGCGACCACCTACTTTTATTCTTTATGCATTAAGCTCTTTCATTCCATCCTCACTCTCCTCCCACATAACCTTAACCTTCTCTCCGGTGCTCAAGCAATGCCGGGAGACGAAAGTTCGGGGATCAATGTGAGTGTGGGACCGAGGTGAGAGTAGTTTTCCATGTTTCCATCTTATCTTTCTCATCCCCTTTCTTGAGGTGCCTATCCGCAAGATGACAAAACCCATTTTTGGAGTCGACAGTTTTGTGGCAACCACGGTGGGACAACCAATGTCTTTAATCGTGCTAGATTGATTTGTTTGTGCAACTTGTTTCATTCTAATTCGGTTCTCGCACAAACTACCTTTAGTCACTAGATTGTTTGTTTGTTGCATGATTGTTTGTCTTGTTTGCATATCGCATGATTGACTTACTTATCTCTTTTCCTTTCATGTTCTTGCATATTGATTGCTTTTTCTCCTCTTACCCTCCATTTTTACTTTTGCATTAGCTTTTTGCATCGAGTACCAGACTTGTTCTGATACATAGGTATTTGAGGCGGGAGCTCTCTCTCCCAACACACCCTTACCCTCCAAACACTTTCTTGGTGGATTCTAACATCTCTTATGAGATATTCCTTCTTAGTTGATTTGGTGGTTTCCATCAAGACCTCCGTAAGTCCCCATCCGTGGAGTATTTCTCTCCGCACGATTGAGCTGGTTGTACCATTTTTCAAAACCCCGAAGAACCCAAGTGCCTACTCATGGTGATTGTGTGACAACCTTAGATCTTGGAGATTGAAACAATATGAACCATACCTACTTGAGTGAACAATTGCTAACAATCTATCTAATCTAAGGTTTGAACCCAAAAATTGTCGAGTAGTCATTATAAAAACTTGTTTGCACAACTTGCTTGTTCACCAAAATTGAAAAAAAAAATTTCTTTCTTCCAAAACACTTAAACAAAAAGTTTTTATTTTGTGTGCAACTTGTTTGCCAAATACCAAAACCGAAACAAAAAAAATCATCAAATAATGAAACCCAGAAAAAGAAAAATCTTCAATTGTGTGCTCCACTTGCTTTTTTTCAACTATCATTTAAAGAAGTTCGATAGGATGCCCATGATACTAAGATCTGGAAGACACGTTGGGAGGTCAAACTACTTCAAGCAACAAGAGTATGAGATGGGTCACTATGAACTTCAGTAACCCATGGCCCAACCAGAGGGCCATGTTAACATCGTGATGGAACCTGAAGTCTAAGATTCTACTTATCGGTCCGCTTCACGTAGTATAGAACAAACTCTCAAGGAACTATCGTTTCATCTTGATCTCAAGACATTGTCATTCATACAATCCCTAGTGAAGGGCAAGAAGCCTGCTAATCAAGGTCCAGCCAAAGTCAACTGAGCTGCCACACCTCCCTAATCAGTAGTTCGGCCTCTTACCATAACCCCACCTGGGCAATCTTGTCATGTTACTTCACCTACTCACTCCATTGTGGGTCATTCTTCAGCTTGCACACCAACCCACCTTTCTCCCATCCAGGTGCCACATGCGCACTCCCTAGTGAATTTCTCTTCACCTGTTACCAGGGATCAAGAAACTCTTGAATTTCCCATCCATAGCATCTACATCCCTTCATCACAAACACCAACCTACTATCACTACAATGGCTCAGGTGATCCCTTCACCCATGTTATTGATTTCTTGAGCAAATCGTCTCGATGGCTAAAGGATCAAAGAGCTCTTGCTATTCTTTTTAGGCGATCATTGGATGGTGCAACCCTAGAATGGTTTTTACACTAGGAAAAATAGAAATATGGGATTTCGAAATTGTCAAGGCCAAGTTCTTGCAACGATATGGGCTAGGGTATTCAATAATTAGGGAAGCAAAAGGAGACATGGAATTAATGCAGTATCATGATGAATTGAGCCCTATGGCTAAGAAGAACATTGATGATATGCACCAACCTAGGAGCTATCCTCAACCCCATTTAGATCATCATCATTGGCCAACTCCTCGACTCTAGTTGATTAGGCCACCCATGCCCCAACCTCAGCTGGTCATGCAACCCTTGCCAATGGCACAAACAATTGTGCACAATCAAGTTCCTCTTGTCGCTTGTGCAAATACTTCATTACCTAAACCGGCTCCACCAACATTTCCAAAGGGCCCTTGTCCAATCATCCGACCCTTGGTTTCTCAGCCTATTCCACCAACAACCCCTCGGCCAATCATCCAACCCTTGGCTTCTTAGCCTATTCCACCAACAACCCCTCAGCCAACCTTTCAAGCCTTGACTTCTCAACCATGTTTACCTGTAGCTCTTCAACCTAAACTGACTTCTATGCCGACACCAATTGAACATCTCTCGGCTATTCAAGCAATCCCTCAAAATAGGGTTCACCCTAAGTCGGTTAAGGCACTTGTTCTTTCTATTGCTCCTACCTTGGCAGAGGAACCAATCACTCCTATCATTCATGCTCCTGCCCCAGCAGAGGAATCAATCAATCCAATCATTCCTACTCCTACTACGGTAGATGATTTAGTCACTTCAACCCTTCATGCTCTTGCCATGGTAGAGGAACTAGTCACTTTGATCATCCATGCTCCTGCCATGGTAGATGATTTAGTCACTCTGACCCTTCATGCTCCTGCTCTGATAGAGGAATCAATCACTTCAACCATTTATGCTCCTACCATTTCAGAGGAATCAACTTCTCATCATGTCATTGCTATATCTCAGGATCAAAGTCAGCCAGTAGGGGAGATTGAACCAAACCCTTCTACCTTTTTGGAATTTCCTTTTTTATTAAGATATTAAAATATGTTTAGTTAACTTTGTTTAGAAAACTTATGTTAGTTTTTGAAATAAAAAAAATCCCTTGTATGATTCATTTGCCACCCCACTCTTTCTCGCCCTCCCAGCTCTGCCACTCCTGCACAACAACCTCTCGGCGCATCTCCCTCTTCTTAATGCAAGGAGATGAAGAAAGGAGCCTATGGCGCGGAAGGTAGCTCGTCAGAGACGAGGAAGAACTGCGGTGCACTTGACTTAGATTCTGCGGTGGCCGTTGCCGGACTAGGCGGTGGAGCCACCGTTCAGTTCTTCTGCTCGCCGCTCTCGCCAGAGGAGATGTTACACCTGGCGTGAAAAGGAAAAAATTTCTTCTTTGCTTTTCCCTCCTTAAGAACCGCATTTCCCCCTCGTGTATTTTCTCTATTCTTATTTTCCACTGGTCGCCCCACCCTCCTTTTCCTCTTATGTGGTGTCTGAGCGATGGCAGATGGCTCAGTTGGGCTACGAAGCTCTTCCCCCCATCTCTCTATTCTCTTTATTCTCTCTCTCATAAACCCACGATAATCTCTCTCCTTCTTTTTCTTTTTCTCGTCCTCTACTGTTCTCTCTCTCTCTCTACATTCTCCCTACCTTCACGTTATCTCCCTCCCATGCTCTCTCTATTCTTTTCCCCCTCTTCAGGGTCCCTCACTCACTTTCTTCCTTTCTGTCTCCTCCCCTTCATAGTCATCTTTATGCTCTTACTCTTCTTCATCTCTTTACTGGAGATTTGTACCCCCTCAGTCTTAGTTTTCTCTCCCTTCTCATGCACCCAGGTACCCTCTATTTCAATGTCTTCCCTTATTTTATTTTTTTTATTTTATTTTTAATATCTATTTTATGTCACATAATTAGTATGCTAATTGTTTGATTTGATCATATCTCCAAGAATTGGATGATCTAAATTGGTAGGATTCTCACCTCTCATTTATTTGGTTATTGTTTTAAAATTAGTTATTTTGAGCAAATGCATGGCTGATTAGCATTTTGATGATAAATTAAGCATCTTGGCATAGTTAATTTGATTTAGCAAATCATTGTATTTCTTTCAAATTAAATTTGATTGTTGTGATTATAACATGATTTTAGTGAAATATAATTCTTCACATGAAGATTTTGTTATGTTATGAAATAGTTTTATTTTATTTTTATTCGATTAAATACTGATTTGTCCATTTGATATAAGAAAATTTTAATTTCTTCATATTAGTTATGATTGTTTAGCAACTTGGTTTGTTGGTAAATGATTTAATTATGGATTGTACATTCTGCCTATACTATTTGTAATATGATTTAGATTTTTTGTGATTTATTTTGAGTATGTTTATATCGGTTTGTTTGATTATGTGTTAAATATAAATATATATCTCTTTGTGTAGGTTGCATCATTTAAGCATGTATGGAATTATTTGAGTATGACTCTATATGAAATTTAATTTTGAATACATATGAAATTATTTGATTTTGAATATGATATGAAATCTTATTTTTGAATGTATGATATATGTTTAATATGAAATATATGCACCTGAATTTGAATTTGAATCTGAATCCGAATATGAATCTGAATCTGAATATGCATCTGAACTTGAATCTGATCCTAGGTACTACGGTTGAGCACCTTGTACGCCATTGCCTAGATGCACTCGGTCTTAGTTAGCTACTCTGTACATTCTACTATATGGTAATTCTCTGGCTAAAGTATCTATTCTAAAAGTGAAAAGATGAAATGTATTGAATATATGTTTTCTCAACTTAAGTGCTTGTGAATATAGTTTAAGTGGAATATAATAACTAAGATAAAATTCATATTGCCTATTGCATGATCGCTTGATTATTCTGAATTGGATTCATTTGTTTGGTATACGATGAAATGATATTTGAATTGCCTATTTGGTTTCAATATGAATTGTTTTGTAAATTTGTGCTAGTTACTGTATACGAGTTCAATGAATATTTTTAGCTATGTATGTATAGATATTTTGGGCAAACTAGTAGAGGAGGGTGGGAATGCCTACTGTGTCACATTCATGTGGCTTACCCTTGTTGTTTAAATATTCTTTTTCATATAATAGATCGAAGTTGATTATGAGATGATATCTGGACAACTAAAAGGTTTGTTGTGGAATATTTTGTTTTATTTCGTTTGCTCTGTTTGTATTTTTTTTCGTTACGTCGCCAGGCGTTTTCACCTCCGTCTTGGGGCATGACAAAAGAAGAGAGGATTACGAAGCACTGAACGACCATTGCTTCCTCTAGACCTGCTACCTCTGCATGCTCCATGGTGCAACCAGGACATCTTCATGTGCTGGTGCAGAAACCTTCTCCAACCATTTTCTCGTTTCACCTCTCGCTTGCATCGTAGGTAAGAGAAATCTGTGGCGCTCCGTAGAGGGAACATTCCGTTCAACAGCGAGGAGTGCTGGCAGGAGTGGATGGACATGGAAGAAGTCCGGGAAGGGGGAGGAGAGCACCTACTGTTGGAACATCTCGGCGAAGGACACTAAGTTCCGAGGAAAAAGGAATAGACTGCCGCACAGAAGGCATCTTGTGTTTTCCACATCCTGCCTCTAGATGTTGAAGGACTTAGTCCCATATTGGGTACCAGAGAGAGCATTCCCATGTTTATAGGCTGGTCCTAGTTACCTCAATGCGTAGATTTTGGGGTTTTCCGCATGGTATCAGAGCAGTTGGGCTCGGGCTCTGTCCCTCCGGTGGGTACGCCTCCTATTTTCGCTCGGTCCTGCCCCGTGTATTACTATCGTGGCTCTGACGGTGGTGGCTGGTCGAGAGGGAGAGTGTTGAAGGACTTAGTCCCATATTGGGTACCGGAGAGAGTATTCCCATTTTTATAGGTCTGGTCTTGGTTACCTCAATGCCTAGGTTTTGGGGTTATCCACACAAGAGACAGTTGTCGCCGACTAGAACCTCCAATTCCGTCATTAATGGCCGGTAATCGATAGAGAGAAATCTTGAAGTCAATGTGTGTTGCCACGACAAGGGATGTTTGTTGCAGAGTCCTTCGGTTGTAAGGGCCAAACCTCTGGTGAGGCAGTCCACGGCGTAGGTTTCAACGATAAGGTTGCAGTTGTCGGATGGAGGTTTCTTTGCAGCTCGCTTGCAGCTAGGGAAAGCTAAGATACACTTCAAAAGGAACTTCGTGGAGAGAGACACCTAGGAAAACCTCAGTTATTTTTATCTAACATGCTTTAAACAATTAATTATAAAACAAACACACTAACTTCTTTTTTTCCATATCTAACAAGCTTTGGACAAAGTTATGGTGAAAATTTTAAAATCAAGTTAGGTTGCATCGACTTATTTATGATAGTAATAATTAGTCGAAGAAAATAAAATCTATTTTAATCTACTAAAAAGTCAAAATGTTTAGATGACTTGACAAGATTAATTAAGTTAACAATTAAAGTTTGACTTTAAACATTCTAGCTGAAAGTGGAATTGCCCAAGTTGAACTTTGAGGTTCATTGAAACCCCATGGATGAGAGCTTTCAAAGTCGAACCTAAGTTGTTCGACTTTCACAAATTGACAAAAAATTTAATTGTACAAACTTGACTTCTAGGGGATCCAGACGAGTGTTGTTCAGATGAAAGTCGAACTTAGGCAGTTCGACTTTTACCAAGCATTCGATGAAAGTCTAACTATAGGAGATCAACTTTAACATTCATTAGGAACACTTCTGAACACCTCCGAATGAATGGAACTAGTTTGACTTGATATTCACTGGGGACACCTCCGGACACCTCTGAATGAAAGGATATAAGTCGAACTTAACATGTTCAACTTTTAGACCTTTTCTGTCTAAAATCAAGTTGTCGATGTTCGACTTTAAAACTGCAAAAAAAATAGAATTGACTTGAATTGGACCTCCTGCTTGTAGACATGCAAAATTGGCCTGATTCGGAGCCCCAGACTCTTATTCCATAGGTGATATCTTTTATTTGACCATTTTCTAATTCATATTACCTCGTGGAGATGAGTTAAGGATGCTGGTGGTGGAGCCCCTCGCAAGTTGAGAATGAACCAATGATTTCTGGAATAATATCGTAACCTTCAAGCGAGAGCCACGCATGAACAATGAAAACATGAAGCCTGCTTGATGACCGACCTTGAATGGTCCATGCTTGAACATCTCGGGAGTCCTGTGCGTGTTTTTTAACATTCAGGGTTTCCAACAAGTCATTTCGGTAGGCGTCGGTCAATGACGGCTTTCATTATGACTTGTTCGATTTGTACTGACACGGCTATCCTGAACCACGCGTTAGGCCTTTACGGTCATCACCGGGTCTCTTCGAGTCATTTGGGTCGATCCTAGCTGTATATTTCATCAACCGGGGCCATACGGTCATTTCGGTTGATTTTAGGGTTTTATTTCCCAAGTTTTGGTTCACGTTTACCGGGTTAATCTCAGATTTTTTGATGATTTTGAGTTTTCCGACCGTATCGGACTTTTTCGGTCATCATTTTAAGTCATTCCTAGATAACCCGAGATTCCTCGACTGGAACCGTGCCCTTCCGGATCTCCGCCGTAGTTTTTGGCCTTTCGCGAAATGGTAAACTGGTAGAAAGCCCCGTGCGGGAGTCATGCCGACTGGTTTACCGACTTTAGGAGGTGTGGTTGAAGGCCCTCTTTCCAATGCAACAAACGGGAGCCGAATCGGACATCCCATTTGCAAGTTACAGCTCACGGAACACGCACACAGGAGAGAGAGTCTACCGCGCCCCCGCTCCACTTGAAAGGGGAGGGCGCGCCCTGCACGCCCTCAACACGGGGGCGCACCCTGCGCGCCCTCAAATTGGGGGCACGCCCTGCGCGCCCCCACTTCTTTTGAAACGCGAGGGCGCAATCAGTTTTCGAAAATCGGAAATTGCCCCGGTTTACACCTTCTAAACCGGATTTTTGGAAGGTTACCATTGATGATTTTCGATTATTTGTACCACGCCCCCGGTTCGAGGGCGCATTACGTTTGTCAAGTTGATTTTTTAGCAATTTTCGGAACTTTACGCTGATTTTTAGCCATGAGACGCATAACGTGCCCCCGCTTCCTTTGAAACAAAGAGTCGTTGATCTCTCGCCTCCTTTGAAAGGCGGGGGCGCGGTCGATCCAGTTTCCATATTTTGCACAGGTTTCTCTCTATAAATTGAGGGCCAATCTCAATGACCCAGGGTTAATCCCCCATGCCTAGCTCGTCGTGAGGTTTTCCAAGCTCTCTCGCAAAGCCGTCTCGACTTCCAAAGACGATCTGACGTCGAGAGATCAATCCTGAGGTGAAGGAGAAGCCCGATTCGTGCGTTCTGCATCAACCAACTTCATCGGCTTCTGTAGAAAATCTGGGGATTTTTCTGCAAAAGTCTTCAACAGAGGAGTTGTTCCTCTCTTCGTCCTCTTTCATTTTCAACCAACAGCACTCAATTCTGATTTTTTGTCTATTCGTGGCGATTTCTGCACTGAGGGCGCACATTCAGGTTTTATTTTCTACATTTGTCCACTTTCAGAATTTTTACAGACTTCTACAGGCGGATTCTGGAGATGTCATCAACATAAGAACTCTTCCTCTCCGAGTCTTCTGTCTACTGCAATAAACAGCACTCAATTCCAACATCAGGACTGCCCGTGATGAGCTCTGCACCGAAGTTGCACTAGACTGTGCAACACGCCCCCGAACTAAGGGCGCGCAGACCGCGCCCTCACACCTAGGGTGTGCCCACCGCGCCCTTAAACCCAGGGCACGTTCAGTCCAGTGCGCTGTCCAGCCATATTGGTGATATCTTCTCCGTTTTAACTCCGATTTGAGCCGTTCAAGTTTCTATGTCTTCGTCATTCATCCATAATCATTTTAGCATCATTTTTATTTAGTTTTTTGCATAATTTTATATCACAAAAAATACACTAAAAAAGGGGTTAGGACTCACCCCAAAGCTGGTGAGTCCGATTCCAATTGCTTCTTTCTCATCTTCTCTCTACAGTTACTACACTTCTCATAAGTCTATTCAAACTCTTCACTTGTTTTATTGTCTTAAGTTGCACAGGTTTATCAAGGTAGCATCGGTTGGACTCTTCTTCGTCGGCCGGCCTACGAGGAAGAAGGTTTAACCCACATATCATCTCCCACGCTATGGTACACACGGTCAACTCATCTCTTGATTTACATTCCATAAAGCGGAGCCCGCGGCTCCTGGCGACCACTTCTTCAATCTTCTTATGCATTAAGTCATTTATTCCTCCCTCTCCTCCCACATGACCCGAACCATCTCCTGTGCTCGAGCGACGCCGTGAGATAAAAGTTCGGGGATCAATGTGAGTGTGGGACCGAGGTGAGGATTTTTTACCGCTTTCTGAGTCTTTTTCAATTCACTCCCTTTCCCCTATTCCATCATCACCTTCTCTTGAGGTGCCGATCCGGAACCTGTTTCTGGAGTTGACACTGCTGTGTGCATAACCACCTATTTTGTACAATACATATCACCACATCAATTGTCTTGAAAGGATGATCATATTTAGAGAAAGAGAAAAAAGATCTAAGCTTTTTTGAAAGGATGTTCAAGAAATACATAGATCACATGCACCACACACATACGTTTTCTATACCATACAACAAATATATAGAAAAAAAAAACATGATCCAAACATATGCCAAACTTTTTTTCAAAGGATGATCATATTTCAGAATGCTAACTCTTTTCATTGATATGAACATTAACTATTATATTGGGTAATGTTTATCAAGGACTTTTAATTGCAATTATGAAGCTTATGAGACTTACTGTTGAAAGTCTCCTTGTAACTTTCATGGGTTGCTCTCCCTGTATGAAGTTGGGCTATCTGTTTGCTTCATATTTTTAAATCTTGACACTTCTGGTGACCTAAATTTATAGACATTCGCATCATAAATATTAACATAATCCTCTCATAACCCCAATCTTCTATTACCTGCAGCACACGTGGCCACCACCTTCTCATATAACTCATAGTATGTACACAATCTAGAAATACTTAAACAAGGCAATTCATAATAGCTTACATCATCAATTCCTATAGCTTTCAGGAGAGCATACAAATATGTCCTTCCACTAGCGGGACGGATCCAGCGACATGTAATTCTCTCTTCTAATATTGCATCATCAATTGAAAATTTTCGTACCATGTTTTATCCAGCATCTCATCATGCTTCATCAAGTAATTGTGTGATTAGTGGACCACCTAGAAAAAATATCAACTAGAACATGGTTATAGTAACTTGAGCTATAAACCTTTTTGTGCTTAGACAATAGTTCTAGGAAAACCGTATGGAATGAAGCCCTTTTGATAGGAGGTTTTTTTTCATTGTTTCATCGATTATTCCAATAACCAAATCATCATAACCAAGCACTCCCTACAGAAAAATTAAAAAAAACATTGGTTTTGCCTTTTCTAAACAGAATAAAAAAAGTTTAATAAAAGAAGTTCATTCCACCACCTTGTCCATGGCCTCCTTTGCCTTGATGCCAAGTGGCGTCTTCTTGGTTTGTAATCTTCGTATACACCACATACACAATCCCACATCAACAAGTCCACACACACAATTCCTTAATTTGTAATCTCCACATATAGAACTCCCCACATACACAAAGTATTTTCAAACTCGACATACACATGAGCGTAAGAAATTTAAAACTATCATGTCATACACAAAATGTTACACGTACACATATGCATAACAAATTTAAAACAATCATGTTATTAAGTGTTCCACATCCACATACACATGTCATAATAATTTCAAGTCCACATACACAAATTATTATATTTTAACAAAATACATACTAGTTCCAAGCTTCAAGTCTACATCCCATAATACATGTCTTATTCAAAAAAAAACTTTATTCTCTCCTTCCTCTCCTTGGAACACCTTTTCTTATTACAAGTATTCCTCCTCTTCAAGATGAGATAACTCTAATCTATTTAGAGGAAGATGAGCTACTACATTTTCTCCATGTTGCCTTGGATGAAGAGGTGCTAGTGGAGTGATGTCTTCAATGACACCGGATTGTTGCATCCCACATTGTAGATCAAGCGAAGTACTCATCGAGGGCTCATGTGGAGCAGATGAAGGTCCCACACCGTCCGGTCCACTGATAAAAAAGAGGTTGTAAGCACTATCTAGTTGGAGATAACATTGTCTTTGTAGTCGGTGTAGGAATGGACATTATAATATGGAGTTTAAAATGCATTTCGCATTGTAACTTCAAAATATCAATTTTTTGTTGTAATTGATAGTCATTTCTCGAAACTAACATCTTCTATATTTGATGGTGTTCACGAAGCTGTCATATAAAATGATATCCACATGACAATTCAAGTTGTAAAGAAATATGTTGACTAGTTAAATAAAAAATAATAACAAAAATAAAATATACCAATGCCCACTACACGGGACCTTTTGGATATTATTGTGCTAAACCTTCAAGTGCATTGTGAACAAGATATAGAACAGTGTGTTCCATATACCAATATTGATAATGTTAACTCTACTCTTTGTTAATATCCTCATTAGGATATGTATAGGCATGATTTTCATGTTCATCCCACCATTGTATACATTGAGCATAGAGTTGAGTCCAATCGATACCCCAACCTCCATGGCCATCTCTGCACTCATATTGCTTCCTATCAATTGGTTATATTTGGATTAACCCAAATTGTCTAGGTATGCATTCAGGAGCATAAATCTTCATGATTAAACAAACAAAGGTGAGGTATAGGTGAATTCCAAAGTTGGGTATTCTCTATACATATTTCGGGAATGGATTCCATAACCTCTTCTATTGAAGGTTGCCAAATAATGTATAATAAAAAGAATACATTGACTACTTGTTACACAGTATATTTAAATTACATAGTAAACTCAAATTGAGTAAAATATAAAAATACATTGTTAACCTTTTCCACATCGAGTTCATTTTTATAAAAAAAAAGAAGAGTGAATTTATATTATGGTTGGTAATAGATATCGTTCCACCCATAAAAATTTAAGATAAGAAGAGATCAGAATAAATATAAAACTCATGTAAGTGTCTCACAAAATTTTAAAAGAAAAGTATGCGAAGAATAAATTTACCAACAACCAAGTGGTTGACATCTCACTAAACTCACAACCAAGTGGGCCACATGTAGCCGACCAACATGTATATGTTCCCATAACCATATATGTTCCCATGACCTTATATGAGTAAAAAATAACTAAATTATAATTTAACATGTTTGAATAAAAAAAAGCTACCACTACGCCAATTTTGAGTTTTACCTATGCGAAAAATCCATAGGCATAGGCCATTTTCTTGTAAGTAATTACCTTTACCTACAGAGCCACCAATGGACTAGTCTGTAAGGCTAGTACATGTAGGTAAATGTTTTATTCCTATAGATAAAACATTTACATATATGTACTAGCCTTACATGCTAATCCATAGATGGATCCATAGGTAAAGGTATTTACCTATGAAAAAATGGCATATACCTAGAGATTTTTCTTGCTTATACCTACAAGACTATGGCATGTACCTATGGCACTCCCATAGATAAATCATGATAAATTTAAAAATTTTAAATATGTTGTTGGTATTACATTTACCTATCGGAGGAATATCCATAAAATATGTAGGATATGTTATATCATGTGAACTAATGGTACTTTGTTATGTTTATCATGACCTTTCTTGAAAGATAAAGCTAATTTGAAAACTTGAATAGTCAAGCCCTCTAACAAAACAAAACAGAATTGAGTGTACTTATGGGATCTGAAAACTTCTCTTTGATATATGACATGGACCACAACATGGCCTCCAAGGTGTCTCTAGAATGTTGAATTAAAGCTCTACTTCTTCCAAGAAAGATGATTTGTGATCATGCAATTGTGTTGTAAAATGTGTATAAACCAAGCAAGGGCATGAGACATCTGACAGTTACACAGAATGAATAGGAAAAATAAGGTACTACGGATAATAAAAGCAATAGCAACATGAATAAGTGTTATTTCTCGCACATCACAAGCATTCCCACAAATTATTTCAACGCTACACCATTGATTTCATATGCACAAGGAAGTAAAAAATTGCATGTCACCTGCACTACATGGTGTAATATTGCATTAATCTCTATAAAGGCGATTATATAGAGCTTCTAGAAGCATTGTGAAGAATCAATTACATCATAGCATATTACTCAAGTGGTCCTATTCTTTTAGTGCTCAACCATCATGTTACCCAACAATAATAAAAAATTTCTATCCAACAAACATAATTCAAGTCTAACATAACTAGAAAATAGTAAGCAAATAAGCATCAGAAGTAACAATAATGAAGGCACACCTTCAGAAAAATGATAGCCACCCTATTAGAGAGTGTTGAATTCCTATTCTCCATTGTTCATGTGATTGATATGAGGCATGGAAGAATCATCTAAAGTCAAAAAAACATAGAGCAAAGATCAGGTACCTTGACATTTATAAAGATAACCTCCTCATGAATAAATGCTAGCATAACATTATTCAAGTTAAATCCTTCATTGCATAGAATCTAGAGGCCAAGGCTCTTAGCAACAAGTTAACAACAAAGCTAGAAATGTGGCTACATTTTAATTAGATAAAACTGTACCTACTTTCATGAATATGTTAACTAATTAATTTATAATAAAGAGAAACAAAAGTAACAAAATGGTTCAACAAAGCACAATGCATCAATGCTTTTGTAAAAATCACCTTTTCATCAAGTTACTGACAAAAGTCATTCAAATTCTAAGTACACAAAGAAAACATTGCTTGATTTTAATTATGTTAACAATTTAAAGAATAAAAAGCCATCAAAAGGCTTAGAGATGGATGCCTCAAGGGGCTAAGAAAAGGAGGCAATTATAAGCACCATCCTTTTATAGCACAAGTTCAAAAGTCCACAACAAATAAATCAATCCTACCTTCATACACATCATCGTCGTCATCGTCAAAATGCATAGCACTTTCTTCTTGGAAGTAGTTCCATGTGACCTAGGGGTGCAAATAAAATTTTATGTTTCAAATTTCTAATTTAATTTCAATAAAAATTAATGGGTTCAAAATTTATTATTTGCTTAGTAAAAACTTAAAGTTCCTTGGCCCAAACCACCTAATCTCACTTGTTTGCTTAACTTCTGGTGAGCCTCAATTCTTGGATAAAAAAGTTGAATGGGAACTTGCATAGCTAGCTTTTCCATAAGCTTTGGAGAAATAGGAAGAAGAGGATCTTTGAAATTTTATTTATCAAAAATCTTAGTATCACACTGTCCCATGAGAACCTACCACAATCCTCGATGTTCTTCATAATAAAGAAGTATTGTATTTGAATCTCAATTCCAGATATATCTGTCATTAAAATAGTGCTGATCAACATCAAAATGAGTGCCATGGTATGAAACGTACAAACAAGGTGGGACTCTTCATTATCCTCTTCTGGTAAGTCTCCCTCTATCTGCCCAAATGTGGTATACAACCATGATAATCTCAAAGTAGAAGAACTTTATCCAAAGGTATTGTTCTCTTCCTATGGTCGAACACCTAAAAAATGTTCACACACGTCCATTCAGCTTTCAAAGTCCCTTGATGGAACACGTGGGAGAGTAATAACTACGAGACCATCTATACGTAAACCTATGATACTAGAAATATCATATAATATAATAGTCATTTTTCCCCTTTGGGAAATGAAATAGATATCTCGAGATCTCACTGTTCCGTGAGAGCTGTGATCAACGGTTGATACAAAGGAACCCAACAGAGACATATGACATATAAAAACCCAGTTGTCTCTAAATAACGTAAAACTAAGTGATTGCAGATAGGCCATGATAACATCTGTCAGAAATGGGAGACTAAGAATAAAGTTGTGACATCCTATGAAAAAAAGAATATATATCACTAGTGTCCAAAAAATGAAATACATATCATGAAACTTCAATACAAGAATGTATAATAGTACAAAAAATGGAATAAATCACGTTATTTCATCCATGAGTGTATCATTGTAATAAGTTAGTGATTCTAATAATACTGGCACGTTATTATGGACTCGAGAACAGGATTTTCAAAATTTGTTTTTGCAAACTCCTCTAATGGCTCTGCCTCTGACGGATTTTCATTTGACAATTTACCGTTTGCAATAGGTTGAGAAGAAAGCTTTTAGGCACATGCATCCGGAAAATGTGAAATGATCATTATATGTGCTTTGCTTATCCAAACTAGGGGTGTAAACGGGTCGGATTCGGTAGCGGAATCACAAAATCCGATTCCAATTCCGATAAGGGATAAAGTGTTCCGATTCCGATTCCGATAATTTTGGAATCACCATGTTCCAATTTCGATCCGATTCCAATTCCATTATCAAAATCGGAATCGAATCCGATAATTTCCAATTCCGATATTAAATATTAATTTTTATTCAAAAATTCATTAATAATTCACATATAATTAATAAATTTTTATATAATATTTTAAAACTTTATTTTTATCATTTTATTAATTTATATATTATATTTTATGATTTATTTGATTTTATTTTGATTATTTTTAATTTTATTTATTTATTTATTATCGAAATCGGATAAACGGAAACGGAATCACCTGATACCGATTTCGATTCTGATAAGCTATTGGAATATCCGATTCCGATTCTGATAACTTATACGATACAAAAACAGTTTCCAAACCCGTTAATTTTTATCGGAATCGAATCGAAATTTCGGATTATCGGATTCCGTTTACACCCCTAATCCAAACAATTCCATATGGTTGCTTTTGATATCACTTAACTCATCATTCGCTCTTTTTAGTTCAACTTTGACAACGGTTAACGCCACTAGGATGACAACAAGAAAGGTTGCCAGGGAGGTACAAATGTCATGGTGCCCTAGTGGAGGGAGCTGGGAAAATGCCATTAAGGTGTACCAGGGAAGAGTAGAATCAGCATCCATTGTAAAGAGGGATAAGGCTGCTAAGGCAAGAGGCTTGCAAGTGAACTACTATCCAGGGAGCAGAGAGGACGAAATATTAGATGGTCAAGGCCTTTTAAAGGCATTTTATTGATTGAATGTAGACACTCTGAACTCATCAAAAGGCATTTTATTTTCATTCATGGATAGGTCTTCTCCATATTAAACGGTTGATATTATTACAAGGATTTGTAGTTTTTACTTATTGCTCTACAGAACCAAATATATATTTGTTACTTATAATCTCTATACATATTTAGTTGACTTCTATCTATAATTTACTTATTGTATTTTTTAACTCTTTAGGAACTTATTAATGGTCGTAAATAAGTTATTTAAGTGAAATATGTGTCATAAAAATCCACTTTTAAATTTTATCTTAGAATGATTACTTTATGATATCTTTTCTAAAAATTGGTTATGTTGAGGCCCAAGTTTAATTTAAGATCTCAAATTTTTTTATGCTTCCGATGTTGACAATTCCCACCCTCATTGTATTGAAATCTATTAGTTTCTTTTGTTAGTATGGCCTAGGTTTAATCCTCAATCTCTTACCCATTTGAAAAAATTATACATTTAGCTTCAGTTCTCAACCACATTGCTAATATATTAAATTATTTAATCTATATATAAAAAACGTAACATATTAGGTAATTTTTTATCGCAGGCTAAATGGTTAAACAAAAACAAATTAAGAGTTCATATATAATGGTTAACTCCCTAAGATGATTTCGCTTAAACCAAGTTTTAGTTATAAATTATGAATATCCCCTATCTTGTATCAAAAGAAAGATAGCATTTTAAGTATGCTAAAATCACAATATAACGTACACATGAGAAAATTAATGAAACTTAAATTACCAAATCTGGCTCTAAAAAATAAACTAGGGTTTGGTAAATTACCTAAAAATGAAGATTTGGAGGAGTACCACCAAGGGTGCCCTTCTGCAGCTAGCAATGACACCAATGGTTAGCGGTGATGGCAAATATTCACAATGGTAGTGTCATCGACGGTGGTGATGATGTCAAGAATCGGCGGTGGTAGTGGCTAACAATGCTAGCAACGATGAGCACTATTTGAAGAAAGAGAAAGGTTGGAACCAATGGTGGGGGATGAACTGGTGTGGCGATCGATGATTACTATCGAGAAGCAGTGGTGGTTGACAGCGACCGGCGGTGACGTACAAGTCATTGGAGAGTGAGTGAGAGAGAAAAAGAAAGAGGGAAAAGGAAAAGAAGGAGGTGTATGTGAAATTAAAAAAAGTTAGTGTCAACGCCGAAGAAATCTAAGATCACTCGTGCATTTAAAATCATTGGGGATGGTTGAGAGCCATCGTCGATCACTTTTGACTATTAATTCAATGGTCAAAATGCATCACTGACGGTGGCTCATGCTGTCACCAGTAAACTATGTGAGATAGTTTTCTAAAGTTGTCACAATTGTAAATCTCAAGTTACCTGTAATTGAAATTTCAGAGTTTTTTTGAACAACACATTGACGAAAGTCCTCGCAAATATTTTAATTGGTGACCATTTAAATTAGTCATCACCAATTCTAGTATACTTGCGAAAGTTATTTTCCTATGGTCGCTAATAATTTTATTTGAGACAACCTTTTGAAATTGTAGTCAAATATTTTGTTTTGTTTCTAATTCTATCATTAGAGTCGAAACAACAGGATAATTCGTCAAAATATTTATGATATATTAATTTTTTTGTTAGATAAGAAACTAATAAATCTTATTTTTCTGAAGAAAATCGATATAATATCTTTACGCTCTGTTTGTTTGACATTATTAGGTACATCTATTCTATCAATTTTAAAATTGATATTGATAACAATTATTAAGAGATGTTTGATTAATTGTATCAATTTTAAAATTGTTAATGCAAACAAAACATATTACGTACTACTAATGTCAACTTGTATTAATTTTGATATTATACTTTAATATTTAAAAATAGTAATATTAATATTAATATAATATCAAAAATGAAACTCTGTCACTTGTATTAATTTTGATATTAATACTTCAATATTTAAAAATATTAATATTAATATTGATATAGTATCAAAAATAAAACTCTAATCAAACAGGGCATTAACTACTATTTTTAATCTTAATTCTATATATATCAAATTCTGTATTAATTTCATAATATTAAGTTTGCCAGATATATATTGATTTGTTATCAAAATTAAATAATTGACAAAAAAGGTTATAAATCCGTTAATATTTATCAAAATCAAATTGCGTATCTACGTAATTAGATTCCGTTTGCCCCCCTACTGTGTCCGAGAGAGAGAGAGAGAGATACTGTGTCCGAGAGAGAGAGATTGGTGAGGGTCTCCGTCTTCACATTCAGTGCATAGCCGATGAGAGACAGGTGGTCCTTCCCGTATGGAAGAAGAGAGGAAGGCGTGCACGGCAAAGCATCTGATTCCCTGTGAACGAAAGGAAGATGAGATCGCCAGCTATACAGAAGGGCGACCATGGTTTTCCCTCGACTCACCTGATCGTCCAATCTCGTCATCGTGTTCGTCGTCTTGGGACCCCCTTCAGTTGTACTGTGACTATGAAGAGGACAAAGGCTTGCGGCTAGGGGTGCAAACGGACCAATGCACTTGACAAGTAGCTCGAAGTTCGGTTCGATAAAAACTTGACTCGGCTCATTTATTATGTTAAATGAACAAGTTTGAACAAAAAATAAAGCTCGACTCATTAAACGAGTCGAGTTTGAACAAACTCCTGCTCGGCTCGATAAGTTCGCGAGCAGTTCGATTAAATATTATATTATATATTTATTTTTAAAAATTAAATTTTAAGTATTAATATTTATATATTGTCAATTAAAATATATTAAATAATTCAAAATTTGACTTTAAACTTAGATTGAGTTTCATAAATGAGTTAAATCTAAAGTTTCACAAATAACTTTTCATTGATTTCGGGTTTATAAAGGAGTTTGTATATAGCTTAAGTTTAAATATGAATTGAATTTTAGTCTGACTACTACTCGAGTTCGAGCTCGACTCGGCTCGATTAATAAACGAACCAAGCTTGAACAAGGGTTCCACATACTCGCTAAAACTCGAGCTCGAACTCGAACTCGTGTAAAATAAACGAGCTGAGTTTGAACACCATACTAGTCGGCTCGACTCGGCTCGTTTGCACCCCTACTTGTGGCAGATGCTGATGCTGCAATTGCATATTGTACGCGTAATCTTTTTGATTTGTACGGAGAGTACTTCTATGCGAAAGAAAGGAGGATTGTTTTTTCTTTTAGCCTGCGATAAAATTTCTTTATACCAATACCCATTTGTGTAGACAAGGTTGATGTCAATAAAACTGAACTGATGCGTAATGTGGTCGGGAATTTCGTCTAACATATCCAAACTAGTTGGAAGGGAAATTATATTAAGATGACATGCCTCTGATACTCTCTCTCTCTCTCTCTCTCTCTCTCTCTCTCTCTCTCCGGTAAATAATGACGTGCTTTATATATATTACCAAGTTCTAAACATTATTAACATTAATTAGTAGATTGTTAAGTGTCGCTTCATTCATGGAGTACTGAAATTGATGGACTAGTCAGGAGAAGAGGACGAGACTGTGGCCCATGTATTCTTCAATGAGGTGACCTTCTAACCGAAAAGGAGTCGTGAAAGAAATTTTTTTTTTGTGTCCTTTCCTACATAATACTAAACTGTTTTGTTGAAATATTTATTTCTCATTAATTTATTTTAAGAACATGGCCTGTCCTGCCAAAATATATCTTGTTTCAATCCATGCCTAGAGTTCTGGATTGTCCTATATAATACGTGTGATCTAGACTTGACAAAGGGCCCCTCACCGGTAGGGGTGTTCAAGTAAAACCGGTAAACCGGTAAACTGAACCGAACCGAATCGAACCGATCGGTTTGGTTCGATTTGACAGGTTATCCATTCGGCTTCTTGAACCGAATCGAACCGATAATTTTTTATCAGTTTGGTTTGGTTCGGCATCTCCCCAAACCGAACCGAACCGGTAAACCGGTTGACCCGATTTGGCAAAGTTTGACCCACTCTATTTACATATTATATTACATCTAAATATATATTATATCAATTTTAAATATATATTAATATAATTTAAGTTAATTAGTATAAATATATAATTATATATTATAAATAAAGTATTAGTCTTAAAATTAATCTTAAATAATTATTATAATGTATATTTTATTTTATGTTTATTTATATTTATTTAAATATACATTAAACCGATGAACCGAACCGAACCGAACCGAACCACAATCGGTTCAGGCTTCACTGAACCGGTTCGGTTCGGTTCGGTTCCCCTTATCGGTTCGGTTTCGGTTTGGAAAAAAAAATGCTCAAACCGAACCGAACCGAACCGTTTACACCCCTACTCGCCGGTCCTTCCTCGCCGTTCATGGGTGGGTGGAGGGCCGGCTGGGTTTCCACCCACCATCGACTATGGCGATGGCATCGGGGTCCTTCCTCACCGTTCACGGCGGCAACATCGGCGTCCTCGTCGGCCCTTCGCCGTTCACAGCGGTCTCCATTAGTGTCTTCACCGACTATGCTTTGTGCGGAAGGTATTGTCGCCGGCCATTTGCTGTTCACACAGGCTCTTTCATCGTTCACGGCAGCCCCTTCATCTTCCTCACCACCCCCTTGCCGATCTCCATGGTTCCCTCCTCTCGCCCTCCCACCCTGGCGCTCCACTCCCCAGCCTCCCTTTTCATTCTCTCCCCTTCAACTACCCGATCCCCCTTTTTCGCCCCCCCTTCCGACCGGTTTCTTCCCCTTCAGCTCCCCTCTGACGTACCTCACCCCCAGTCTCCCTTTCTGCCCTCCCCCCTCCATGTCCCGGCTCCTCTCCCCCTTATCACCTCCCTTCCAACTCCCAACTCTCCCTTATCGCCCCACCCCTCCTGAGAGTCGGATTTCCTTTTTGTCACCTCTTCCAAATCCCCTCTGACGCACCACTCTCCTGGCTGTCAACTCCTAGATTCTCTTTTTTGTGCCCCCCCCTCGAGTTCACTCCCTCCCCTTCTGGTCAGCTTCACCCCCTCCCATCTACTCTTGCTAACTCTCTGGACCCCCCTCTCTCCGATCGGCTTACTCTCATTCCCCCCATTGTTGGTAGTCGGTGCTTGGTAATCTTCTTCGGAGGTGTTCATATTTTTACCATTCTGTAGATGTTTTTGGTCGGGAGGAAATTCCTCACTCCCACACTCCCATCCCAGCGGTATGTCGAAACTTGTTTTCTGGTATTTTGTCTCTTTTTGTCATACTGGTGATGTGGAGTTCGGCTTATCTATGTTGAGTCTGTTTGTTCGTTGTCTTAGGATCAAGTTATGTTTGAAGTCTTTCCATAGTCATCATTTTTATTCCGAGACTGTTAATTTGGGTGATATTCACAATATTTTGGTGTGTTCATCAAGTCTCGTGGCAGTTGTTTAACTCCATCGTTGGAGTTTCTAATTATGTTGTTCGATCACTCAACCACTTATGTGCATGGGTCAATTTATGACTATGATTATGTTTCTTGAAAAATATGACTTCCAACGAAACTTTTTTACCTTCAGTTCAGTTTGTGTGTCTTTTTATTTAAGGTCTTTTGTTGTACCGGTATATTTGTACCCTCTTATGAAATAGATATGATGTTTCTGTTAAAAAAAAATCTAGACTTGACCAGCGCAAGATGAAACAAGACAATGAAAACAAAGAAGTTCAAGTGCAAATGCAATCTGAATGAAAGTTTGATCTGCAACGAAAGAATGGTTTATAAAATTTGAATTCTACAACAATATATATAATCTACTAAAACATGTTCAACCCTTAAAATAACACGATTCTGGGGGGAAATGCTATTTAAAGTCAAATCAGGTCAAAGATTTGTGTGGATGGGAGATGCACGTATCCATTAAGTATATATTTTAATAATTACATTAAATCATATTATTTTGTAATAAAAAATATATACTATTAATTAGATGTTCCTCTGAGATCATGCGTGAGTTTTCTTGATTAATTTCTTCTCCACGACAGGATACCAATTCATCTCAGTCTGAGGAAATATTCTCAATCTCTGATACAGAACATGTCATAACTTTATATCACTTAATGGCAATTTAATAACAACTGAATCAATATTTTTAAATCTTTATTGATTTGTTACTGAAAACGGATTACGTACGTTGATTTCAATAACGAGTTAATCAGTAATATTTTTGTAATAATTTAGTAACATTTATTGAATCATTATTAACTCATTGATTAATGATTATTGAAGTCAGTTTAAAATTGTACCAAAAAATGTACAACTCATTACTCTGGTTCAAGTATGAGTTCAGTGACAATGAAGTAATTTTAACTAAATCATATTTTAATTGGGAAACGACGATGTTCCATCTACGCTGGAGAGTGGATCACCTCAGTCCCGGGGTGGAGGGAGAAGTCTCAGTCCCCAATCAGAGACGGTCACGTACTCCCATCACTTAAGTGACGGTTCAAATTATGTTATTGAACCGATTCAATGAATCGCTACCGAAAAAGACTAAACCATTACCGAACTCTCTGCAAAACAGTTCCTTGTTGAACCGACCACCAGTATTACCGGTTGTCTCGCCAAACCGGCGGGCGGCCGCTTGTCCTCCAGTTTCGTACAGGCGACGAAGTGCCGGGCAAACCGCCGGCTTATCCGCTAGTTCCCCGTCCTCCCTTATATGATTCATCTGCCACCTCACTCTTTCTCGCCTTCCCAGCTCTGCAGCTTCTGCGCAAGAACCTCTCGGAGCATCTCCCTCTTCTTAATGCAAAGAGACGAAGACAAACTGGGCGAAGTACCACGTCTGCCAGGGGACGGAGCCCATGGCGCGGAAGGCAGCTCGTCAGAGACGAGGAGGAGCTGCGGCGCACTTGACTCAGATTCTGTGGCGGCGGCGGCCGGACTTGGCGGTGGAGCCACCGTTCAGTTCTTCTGCTCGCCGCTCTCGCCGGAGGAGAAAAGAGAGGATTACGAAGCACTGAACGGCCATCGCTTCCTCCAAACCTGCTACCTCTGCAAGCTCCGTCTTTGGTGCAACCAGGACATCTTCATGTGCAGGTGCGGATCCTTTTCCGACCATTTCCGCGTTTCCCCTCTCGCTTGCATCGCAGGTAAGAGAAATCTGTGGCGCTCTGCAGAGGGAACATTCCGTTCTGCAGCGAGGAGTGCCGGCAGGAGTGGATGGACATGGAGGAAGCCCGGGAAAGGGAGGAGAGCGCCTACTGCTGGAACCTCTCCGCGAAGGCCACTGAGGTTTCGCCGGAAGTGGAACAGACAACCACACAGAAGGCGTCTCGCGTCTTCCACATCCCGCCTCTAGAGACAGTCGTCGCCGGCTAGCTAGAACATCCAACTCCGCCATTAATGTCCCGTAATCGACAGAGAGAAATCTTGAAGTCCATGTGTGTTGCCGCGACAAGGAACGTCTGTCGTTGCAGAGTCCTTCGGTTGTGAGGGCCAGACCTCCGGCGAGGCAGTCCACGGCGGAGGTTTCAACGATGAGGTTGTAGAATAATTATGATATTCCCCGTTTCCACGGCGGAGGTTTCAAAGGCGAGGCAGTCCACGGCAGCCCTACATTTCTATCGCCCCGTATACATCCCTCACCATCCTCCCTCCCTTATGGGTTGTTTGGTTGCATGATAATTTTTTGTACATTTTCATGATAAAAAATTGTATTAAAATAAAAAGTAAATCAACTCATGAAATAAAATTATCATGTTTGAAGGGATGTGATTACAAAAAAGAGTAACCACCGCACATGACCAAATAAAGTGGGGGACCACAAGAAAAAAGAAAGAGGTGAGACCCTCTTTTTTTGTTTAAGAAGAAAATCACTTTCAAAACATAAAATTGTCATGATTGTCAAACACCTCTTTTAACAAGTTTTCTTACAATTTTTAAAAATTAAAATAAAAACCTCAATTATCATGCAACCAAACACCCCATTAGCGACGGTGCCATCACCTGTAAGATTTCTGGAAGGTTAGCCGCTTCCTTTCATGTTTCAGATATTCTTATGTTTTTTTCATCTATATTCACCTGATCCATCCGATACTGACTTCAAATCTTGTTAAAGACAAGGATCTGTTTTGTTTGTTTTGAAAAGTAAACCTTTATATTGAAATAAATTCTAAAAATTCAAAAAAAGATGTCTCAAAAATTAATGTCATTGTGTGTCCTTTTGAAGAAGAAAAAAATGCTACAAAAGGTTGTGTGATATATAATTCAGGGAAGTGAAGCACTATTTCTTTGCATGTGTAAATGTCTCATTACTCTCTCTCTCTCTCTCTCTCTCTCTCTCTCTTGTAAACATGCCACCCACCTTCAAGCATAAGCCCTGTCACAGTCTCACCAACTGTCACGACCCGGAATTTAAAACAACATAAAATCACAACTATGCAGCGGAAAACATAACATCGTGACAGTGGGAGAAATCCATCATTCGGATTTCATAACCCATACAAGCATGTAATTCAACCAACACAATCAAGTCTACAAAAATTCCGCAAGATTTCCAAAACCTGGAGTCAATAACTTAAAAAAAATTAAGCCAACTTCATCTAGTCCAACTCCAACTAAAAACTTAAACATTTAAAACAACTAAATTCCAAACTAAGTTTGTTCATATGTTCCATCTTTAAATCAAAACCACTAGATTGTTTAAGTACACAACAACATAAGAGTCCAAAACAAGCAACCTGATGAAAATAAAATATATCACTCCGCTCCAACTCCAGGAGATTCTGGTTCTTCCATGGCCTCTGCTTGAGCCTCCAAGCCAATCTCCTGATCTTCAAAACCTGCTGAAAAAAAATATTAACCCACAACGGGGTGAGTCCGGGGACTCCGTAGGATTTACACCCTTCACCCATCAATCGGGTAATTAACATATAAACAAGCAGTGGTATGTAACATATCTAATTTGAGATGTAATACAAAAGTATAGAATGTCTTCAATATTAATCTCACAACCCATATCCAAACATAATTATCTTCAAAGAAAAGGTTATGCCAAAACCAATCAATTCTAGACCAATGCATTTACGACCATAAAACTAAACAAAATCAACTAGATGACCTTCATACTTAACTTAACATGATCAATCTAACATGAGACATATCTGAATTTTTCTAACTTATCATGCTTTAACATCTAAACATAACATACAATGAGCATAATTTCATGTTCTTTCTAAACCCATAGTCATATGGCAATGAATTGGTCGTCTTGCCTTTTCACATCACATATCCAGATCACTTTCACCAGCTCTAATTTATATAGTAATAACATATACTAAGCTAGCCCAAAGTGCACCTAGGCAGTGGTGACACTAAGGGAAAAACCACGGTAATCCGGGATCTGTGGGAAGGCCGGATTTATCTAAGATACCCACTGCCCACGGGCAATTTGACTAGAATAGGCTGGTGAAGGCCTCATAACATGTGGTACAAGAATTCATAATAAATTTTTCAGATCATGACACACCTGCATACCATGTACACAAGACATAAACATCTCATTCTAATGTCATCCATGCAAAACAAATTGTTTTTATCATAAACTAGACAAGACTTGCACTAACCGACATGGTTAACATATCCTAATCAAAACTCATAGCAAACTTGATAACATGAACCTAGCCATATCATGCAAGACATATTACACAATCTGGAACCAAACCAAATAATTTTTACATGATCTATGCACATGCAATAACAAACCAAATATAGACATGCTTAATTACACACACAAGACAATTAATCAAACCCAATTTTGGCATAATCAAAACAAGCTAACTTCTGATGTCAACACCCATAATCTGACCTAAACAGGTTCCAAAAAGTGAAATTTGATGACTTTTGATTTTTCCAAAACTCCACATAATTATATTTCAATTCTAGATTCATTCTAGCACATAAACATATACATAAATAACATATGGTCAAGTCTCATGAAAAATAGTTCTACCCATCTAGAATCATGACAAACATGTCCCATAATATTCAAAATATCATTTTCAAAGTTCTGGATTCAAGGATTTTTGAGAAAATTCACTAATCATGAGTCAAAAGTCTAAACTAGTCAAATCAAGGTCCATAAGTTAAATCATGCATATTGAGAAACCTACTTGTAATCTTCTGTAAATTTTTCTGATTTTTCTGGATTTTTATGCTATTTTTCTTGGCCTTAATCTAATATCCAGATTTAATAAATCCGAAAATCAGAATTTCCTGAACCGGCGCCGAACCGGGCGGTTCGACCGGCTGAACCGGGGCGGTTCGGAGGTGTTGGACCGCTGCTGGACCGGGCGCTGGGCCTGCTCGACCGGCGGCGCACGACGGCGGTTCGCGGGTGGCGTTGGCGACGGCGGTGGCGGTGCTCGCGACGGCGGAGGCGGCCGGCGGCGCTCGACGACGACGGCTCCGGCGACGGCGACGGCAGGGGGGCTGACCTCGATGGCGACGGCGAGAGGAAGACGAAGGCCGGCAACGACAGCGGCGAGAGGACCTCTCGCGGCGGTTCCGGCTGGAACAGGGGAGGTCGACGGCGGCGCTGGCTTCCGGCGGCGACGACGACGGGCGGTGCGGGAAGGGGCTGGACGGCGACGGTCTCGTTGGTAAGGGAGATGCCGGAGGGAGGAGACGGCGACGAGGTGAGGCGACGGCGCTCGCGACCGGCGACGGTGATGGCGACGGAGGAGGAGGGAAGGCTCGCAGCGGGGAGACGGCACGAGCGGGAGAGAGAGAGGGAAAGAGATCCAACTGGGGGGGGGGAGAAACGGGCGGGGGTGGCTGGCGTTACCGCGGGGACGGCGGCGAGGAGTCCGGGACGGGGAGGGAAGGGGGGGGGGCGGGTACCAAAATTAAAATTATTTTTTTTATAAAGATGCCAAGTATTACACCAACTCTCAATTCGGTGAATGACTATCTTGATACTATAATTAATCTTAATTTTTTCCACGGTCAAAAAGGTACATACGTGATTGAGAATGACACATTAACGTAAGGTTAACATAGCCATTCTTGTTATAAGCAAAAAGCTTAAACTGCTCTATCTGGACAGAAACGACCAGTTGCGGGGCACAACATTCATAAGAAGAAGAAGAAGAAGTGGCGGTGCAGAACTCATGTGATCAAGATTGAGATCAGACTGAACCATTACGACAAATTTTTTGAAATAGCACACTTTTAAATTTTATTTTCGGGAGTAACACCGTAATTTTTTTTTTCAAAACTAACATAGTTTTAGCAAAATTGCTAAGTCATGTAGCTACTTTGGGGAGCGAGAGACGAAGTCGTTAAGATCATCCAGCGACTTCACCTTAACTATTATATATATATATTATATATTATAAATATTATATATAAATATGATAAATATAAATTAAATGTTATTTTAAAAATTTTATTAAAATAATTCAATAAAAATATATTTATTTTTTAATTTTAACATATTTTATTAAATTTTAAAATTAATTTTTATTACATATAACAACATAAAATGTTATGTTTACTTAATTAAATATAATAATTTATGTATGATTTATTATATATTTTATAAATTTTAATTATATTTTATTTTAAAATAACATAGTTGAAATAAGTTATTTTTATTTTATTTTATTTATTTAATTATGTTAAAATAACATAGTTGAAATAACTAGTTCGCAGGTAATTAAACTATTTTTATTAAATTATTATAAAAATTGCAAGATTACTTTATGTTAAACTGTTAAGTATTATATATTTTATTTAGCTGTATTATATATTTAAAATATATAATAATATTAATATATAAATTTTATTTAATTAACTGTTAATTATATATTAATAATAAACAGATGAGTGAAAGTCATTGATTTACCTAGTGACTTTGCTTCCCTTCAAAAATAGAAGTCGCCCATTTACCTAGTGACTTTGTCTCCGTCTCCCAAAGTTGCTAGGTCTACTAGTGACTTTGCTAGTTTTGGAAATAAAAATTTTTGGATGTTAGTTCCATTTTAAACTATGTTACTTTACGGCCTGTTTGGTAACCGTAGTATGCACTTGTATCACTATTACTTTCAAAACTAATATTAATACAGTGTGTTAATAAGTGTTTGGATAACACTTTTATTTTTAAAATTAATAGTGAAAAGATCACTTAAAATCAATACAGATACGTACCTGTATTAAAATTGATATTATCCGGTTTCCTCTCTACTCGCGGCGACTCTCGCCATGGCGGGACGGGACGGGGCTTCACCGGGGAAGATAGAGAGAGATACGGTGGCGACTCCCCCCCCCCCCCGCCGGGCCCCCCCCCTCCGCGCAGCGCCTCCTCGCGCGTCCCCCCGCCCCTCCCCGCCGGAGCCCCCCCCGCGTCCCCCTCCGCGCGGACCCCCCTCCCCGTCCGGAGCTGCCCCGCGCGTCCCCCGCCGGAGCCCCTCCGCGCAGCCCCCCCTCCCCGTCCGGAGCCCCCGCGTGTCCCCCCGCCGGAGCCCCTCCGCGCAGCCCCCCTCCCCGTCCGGAGCCCCCCGCGCGTCCCCCTCCCCGTCCGGAGCCCCCCCCCCCCCCCGCGCGTCCCCCGCCGGAGCCCCTCCGCGCAGCCCCCCCCTCCCCGTCCGAGCCCCCCCGCGCGTCCCCCCGCCGGAGCCCCTCCGCGCAGCCCCCCTCCCCGTCCGGAGCCCCCCCCGCGCGTCCCCCCACCGCGGATTTCCCCAATCTTGCCCGCCGATCTTCCTTTTTAGCTGGCCGAGACGGCTTTGTGGGGGCGAGATGCGTCTAGGAGCGAGGCGTGTTGAGGGCAGTCGGGCCGGCTCCGCCGGTGCTTGGTCTCCCTCTCTCGGGCGGCGTCGAGATCGATCTGCTCCCGACGGCGGTCCTCGCTGCGAAGGGGGTGTCCCCTCTGTACATGAAGAGCTCGGAAGAGCTGCGGAGGGGCCGCCGGCAGCGGGAGCAGGCGTCGAGGGAGCAGCGGGGCTCCGCTTCCCGCGGTGTCTCCAGCGAAAAGATGACGCGGCCCTTCGACGCGGGAGCCATGGAGGCGGCGAACTCCTCTGGGCGCGCCCCCCCGCCGGAGCCCCTCCGCGCGGCCCCCCCTCCCCGTCCGGAGCCCCCCGCGCGTCCCCCTCCGTGCGGACCCCCCTCCCCGTCCGGAGCCCCCCCCCCCCCCCCCCCCCCCCCCCCGCGCGTCCCCCCACCGGAGCCCCTCCGCGCAGCCCCCCCCTCCCCGTCCGAGCCCCCCCCCCCACCGAGCCCCTCCGCGCAGCCCCCCTCCCCGTCCGAGCCCCCCCCCACCGGAGCCCCTCCGCGCAGCCCCCCCTCCCCGTCCGAGCCCCCCGCGCAGCCCCCCGCGCGTCCCCCCTCCGCGCAGACCCCCCCCTCCCCCGCTCCAAACTATTGCCCAAAATGTGTGATATTAATATTATATTATCAAACATCTAATATCATTTTTAATATTGATACAGTATTCACAAACACTTAAAGATAATTGATACTATCAATTTTGATATTGATATTTTATCATCTTGAAATATCAATATCAAAATTGATATAGTATCAAAAATGAAACTCTAATCAAACAGGGCATTAATAATTTTCTCAGCTAAAACGTGGTCGACATTGATCTGTCCGGTGTTTTTAAAAATATATGTTATTAAAAAATAAGATTAAATATATAATATCAATTTAAATAAATTATTTTTTTAAAAAAATTATCAATATATATATAATTTATTTTTTTGTTAGAAAAGTAAAATGCTTTAATCAAAGGTTACTTTATCATATGAATTACTTATTTAATAATTTTATTAATAAAAAATTAATTGAAACTTGAGTTCGCAGGTAATTAAACTATTTTAATTAAATTATTATAAAAATTGCAAGATTACTTTATGTTAAACTGTTAAGTATTATATATTTTATTTAGCTGTCGGTGTACTGTAGATTTTTAAATTATAAATTTTAATAAAACTATTTTTTTTAATTTAAAGTTTTAAAATTTTTTACGATACAATTAATTTTAAAATATATTTATTTTAAAATATTAAATTAATAGATAATGATACTATGGTAAAATTTTACATAAAATTTATGAAAATGATTTACAGGTATCCAAATGACTAAATATCTAAGAAAATAATTCAAAATAGTTTTGTTTTCGATAAAAATATTTATAAATAGTATTCCGTGAAAAAAAAAAATTTGTTTTAGTTTTACACGAAATCAAATGGACCCTAATGGGTGTTTGGTTGCATGATAATTTTTTGTACACTTTCATGATAAAAAATTGTATTAAAATAAAAAGTGAACCAACTCATGACATAAAATTATCATGTTTGGAGGGATGTGATTACAAAAAAAGAGTAACCACCGCACATGACCAAACAAAGTGGGGGACCACAAGAAAAAAAGAAAGAGGTGAGACCCTCTTTTTTTGTTTAAGAAGAAAATCACTTTCAAAACATAAAATTATCATGGTTGTCAAACACCTCTTTTAACAAGTTTTCTTACAATTTTTAAAAATTAAAATAAAAACCTCAATTATCATGCAACCAAACACCCCATAAACTCTTTTTTTCGAGGCCCTGGCAACGCATAATAAAAATTATAAGAAGATATCTTGAATGATGTGTAAACAGAATTTACGGAACATAATATTATTAAAACCAAGGAAAATAAATATTTTTTTATGTTAAATAAGCACAGCTTACATGCGAAGCTTCCGTCTCTCAAGAGGGTGTAACCACCGTCACCGGATACCAGCTGATCTTTCAGAGAGAGAGAGAGAGGGGGATGCACGTGGGAACACTGGAAGGGCACTATAAATGCTTGCGGAGGGGAAAGCAGAGGCGGCAGTCCATCGGACCCTCGTCTAGCGGTTACGAGTGCGAGAGCAACAATGGTTGGATTCTTCGACCAAACCCTAAGGGCCTGTTTGGCACCATAAAATTTTGGGGATAAACCTGGTTTATCCCCTAAAATTTGAGGATAAACCAGGGTTATCCCCGAGTTATCCCCGTACCAAACATGCCCTAAGTTTCCACTTTGCTCCCACACCCAGATAGATCCTTCTCTATTACCTCCCCGAGAAAATCTCCGGCCGCTTCCCTCACGGTGCCGCCATCCCCACCCTCGACCTCTTCTCACCTCTCGCTCTCCCGCCCTGGTTACTCCACCCCACTGCCACCGCCACCTGCACCGCCACTTCATCTTCTTCGTCTTCCGACTGCTGTGCCCCCCCACATGCCTCACCGAATGGTTCCACTGCTTCGCCGTCGTCACCCCGCGCAGCTCCGGCTTCTGCCGTGACACCGGAGTCGGCCCTTGACTCACCAACGGCCAAGACAGGAAGATCGAGTGCGGCAGCCGGATCTTGGGCCACGTGACGGCCCTCTCCTTCGGGGTTCCCGACGGTAGCCCTAAATGGTGCAATACCGACTGGGTCCTCAACGAGTTCAGTCTCCACCAAGAGAAAGCTGTCCCCCCAAAGCGGAGATGCTGATCTTCTGCCGGCTCCACTGCAGCAGACCCCTCGTCTGAGTTAGAATAGTCCCATATTGGACAATGAGGGGAGGTTTCCTATGCTTATAAGTCTGGGCCTCTCTAACTCAGTACCGCGGTTTTGGGTTGGTTAACATAGTATCAGAGCCAAGGGCTATGGACCCCCCTCCATCAACCGTCACCCGTAAACAGTGTACATGTGTCAAAGCCAGAAGAGCTTGCACGTGAGGAGGCGAGTTAGAATAGTCCCATATTGGACAATGAGGGGAGGTTTCCTATGCTTATAAGCTTGGACTTCTCTAACTCAGTACCGCGGTTTTGGGTTGGTTTACATGGTATCAGGGCCAAGGGCTGTGGACCCCCCTCAGACCGTCACCCATAAACAGTGTACACGTGTCAAAGCCAAAAGAGCTTACACGTGAGGGGGCGAGTTAGAATAGTCCCATATTGGACAATGAGGGGAGGTTTCCTATGCTTACAAGCCTGGGCCTCTCTAACTCAGTACCGCGGTTTTGGGTTGGTTAATAGTCTGGAAGGAGGCGATGGCTATGATGGACGGTGTCGAAGAACAAGAAGAACATCATCCGTGCAAGAGACAGAGAACCGATCCCAATATCATCTCTGGAGCTGCAGCCACGATGATTCCTGGAGCACTTCCATTCGTCGGCGGAGGAGAACATGGTAGCTATGGCGCCGTACAGTTTCCCTTGTTGGAGGGAATGCCGGAGACAACAACTACCTCGACCATGCCCGATAGCTCCATTGGCTAAAAAGAAGGAGGATCTTCTTGCTCGGCGACAGAAGCTGCAGGACTCGCCTACCTCACTAGTGCAAACGGCTAAAAAGGCCACATGATACATTACGCCGTGGGCTATTGATAAAGGAGGGCGACGGTACTTTCCATTGCCCAAGTCAAAATTAAACCGGGCATCTAAAAGTTCAAAATTTCTGTCGTCTTTTAAATAACCGCGTAAACAGGTTTTTCTTATTTCAACTTTTTTGCATTCGCCCCGATTTACCTGTTCGACCCTCTCTGTTCCTCCGGCTTCTGGAATTCCCCAGCATGGCGTCTGGAATCCCCAAGCACTCGAAGCATCTCCTCGGAGCCCTCGTTGAAGCTTTGTTCCTCCGGCTTTTGTTCGACCCTCTGTTCCTCCGGCTTCTGGAATCCCCCAGCCCTCGTCTGGAATCCCCCAGCATGGCATCAAATCAGTCTATGGCTGCGACCCTGCACCTGTTGAAGCTCTACATGTCATCCGGCAGAGGAACCGAAGACTTATGATGGCTCCGACAAGGTAAAGCCCATCTATGTCGCAATAAAGGGCATCTACGACATCGCCGCCGGCAAGGGTTTCTATGGCCTCGGGGGCACCTATTGCATGTTCTCCAAGAAGGATGCAAGCCGCACCCTAGCCAAGATGCGTAAGAGCGAGGAGACCAGATGTGCGACGCCTCACTGAGGCGGAGCTCGCCGTGCTCGACGGCTGGGAGAAGAAGGATCCTTGGCAAGTACCTTGTCGTCGACTGCCTTGTTTGTGTAGGTCGAAACATCTGGGATGTCTGAAGAACACCATCCCATGGTAAAAGTGCCACAAAAATCTATCATACATCTGTAATAAATTAAGCTTAGGCATCTCCAATCTTTGTATATTGACTGGAATGTTAAGCGCTTTCTCATATTACTAATCCATTTTTAGTTGAATTGATTGATAGATAAGGGGCAAAAAAGCTTCGGGTCATTCAGAGGCCTATTTATTGCATCTTTATGCTCTCTTTGCACAAGTCAGTATGGTATTAATCTATGCAATCCTCTGTAATTTTTTCTTTTATCAGTCAGTATCTTCATCAATTTAGAAAATTGATTGATTTTTTTATTTTGGGAAATTTTGATTTGGTTATGAATTAAGGATCTTTACTTAATTTGGTTATGAATATGGTTGTTTAAGATTTCGAATATATATTTTCATGGTATAGTGATTTTAAATGTATTAGTATTTGTATTTTTGCTAGGTTGACAAAGCAAAGAAAGGAAAACTGCGTTTCTGGTTGGATTTGCAAAAAAGTTAATGGGGACATTGGCCCAAATCGGTTTGGGAAATTTTACCGGCGTCAAAGAAAGAGGGATTTACAATAATTTCTTTTATTGTTTTCGTCATTTCCTTTTGGGGCCACCATTGTTTTCAAATTGGGCCCAGTTTTGTGCTATACGTAATGAGTCTATTGGGCTATTTGGTAAAGCTCCCTTATAAGCCCATTACGTAGGATTTCTATTGATCACTTACTGTTGAACAGGTGCATATGGGCCTCCCATAGCACATTGGTGTCGCGGGCCCATGACGCTCTGGCCTTTTCTTTTTTTTTCTTTCTTTTCACCATGTACTGCTCCTTAAAAGGAGATGGAGAGGACTTTTTGGGAGAATAGACAAAGAAAGAGAAAGAGCTTTTCAGTTTTGCGCATTCCTTCTCCTGTTCATAGGCCTTCGTTCTCCGGAGATCCTCCTTCCGTAGCCTAGATCCAGCGAGTGCCCTTACATTTTCTGCCTTCTAGTAGTTAGTTAGTGCTTCATCTCTCTATTTCCAGTGCTATGTTAGCGGATCTCTACCGTTAATGGCGGATACTCTTCAATGGCTTCCGGTGGCGACGTTGTTAGTCTTCTACAGTGCGGGCTGCACCTGTTTCTTCTTTTGCTTCCACGGCAGCAGCTACTCCATACGGCGGCTCTCCTTCCTGTAGAGCTCAACATCGAGTTGGTCTACCAATAGTGAACGTCATTCACTGTTTCATCAGTCCAGCTAAGTATTCGCACGTAGATACAGTGATTTCAGATCTGCCAAGTGAGTTTGAGATATTCAGCGCTTCCAGATCTGGTGCACCTCCCGTCTCGACTTCTCATGTCGAAGATGTCCTGCAAACAGACCTGGTCCTGGCTGCGTTCTCCATTCTAGCAATTGCTGAGTCCTTCTAGATCTGAGAACATCCGCTTGGTGGCGTAGCCCCAAGATGGAGATGCATCCGGAACTAGTCCATATGCCGGTTTGATGCGTTCAGCTTCTTTGGGATCTTTCGCATGTTTGAGATTTGATTCGTATATGGAGAATAATGACTAGTTCGTTTAGAACGATGATGTCATTAAAGTTAAAGAGCTGAGATCTCATGATCTACGAATGTTGGAACGTAGTAGGGGAAATGATGAACGTCACCTAAGAGATCTAGATATGATCTACTTCGGATTGAAATGTTATTGAGTCAGGTCAGCGCACCATATCGGTCCACTCCGGTGAATAGCTCTCTCTATCCATCTCGGTCTGAAGGTTGAACAGATTTCTACACTGGTCCTTGTCCAGTGTATAGCTTTCTATACTCGCTACGGTCTATATAGTTGAACAGATTTCTACACTGGTCCTTTATCCAGTGCTTAGCTCTCTATATTCGCTGAAGTTTTAATAGTTGGACAGATTACTACACTGGTCCTTGTCCAGTGAGTAGTGTTTTTCCCTCTACATGTTGCGGTTTAACAAGTTGAACAGGATACTACACTGGTCTTGTCCAGTAGAGAGCTATTCTCTGAGTCACCAGTCGGGTTGCGTACAACTCTTGTTTCCACAATCCGTTGGGAGGTTAATCACTCCGGCTGGCGTATTGGTGACTCCTTGGAGATGCCTACTCAAGTCGGAAGTTGATAACCGGAGGTACTAGTGGCTTCTGAAACCCCAGACGCGTTCCAACAGCTAGGCTGGTTTGGATTTCGGTTTGAAGTGTCATTGTTTAAATTGACTTAAAGAGGCTAGCAGATTGGGAATTCTCGAGTGCTCGTCAACCTGGTTGAGGTCACGATTTCAGATATCTGATTTGTTTGACCTGTTACCACCCTGCGAGGTGTGGGTCATATTTGAATTTGTAATGCTTAAGTGAATCTGGTTGTATAAAGAATCGTGAATGAAACCAGCCGAGCCGACACCCACACTACGGTGTGGAGGTAATCTCTTACTCATAAGTCCGTGTATGTTTACTTGCTTTCCTATTATATGATTCGAACGCCATGCTCAGCATGCGGATAGGATTCTAGCCTGAAATAATCAAGTAGTTGGCGTAAATTGCGAGGTTATCTTCAAATCCAATTGAAAACTATCTGATAATCGATTTTTGTTAATTAGTTGACGGAATTAGATCTATTGGTTGAATTTGAGAAAATTTTCATTGTTTAAAATCCTGATTATTTTCTAAAGTGGATAAAAGTTCGTTGGTCCAATTTCTAGTGTTAACAGAAATAAACCAATCTTTAAATAATTGACTGTTTTAAGTTGAAGATTTGCTTGAAAAGTTCTTTAAGAGTGTTTTCATTAGTGTCCTACACTCTCGGTCCATGTTAATTCCGCATCAACTTGGTATCAGAGCCCAGCCAGAGTCTAGGACATAGCATTGCATTCGTTGCATTTAATTACTTTTTTTCCATTTTCGTTCATATAGTTTGCATGACCACTAGGAGAGGAACATCTTACCAGGTCAACATGTCAGGGTCTAATTCTGAACCAACTTCTCTAGAAATCCACCTGGCTCAATTGATTGACCGCTTTGAACATTTTGAGGGTTTAATGAGGGGTATGAATGAGAGATTTGACCACTTTGACCAGACTATTCATGAACTCAATGAAAGGGTCACTGGGTTAGAAAATAGACCTGGTTTAACTGAGGTTATAGGGCCTAGAAATTTGAACTATCAGGTCAGACCTGAACCACCTCGATTTTTTCAAGATCCTAGGATTCTGAACTGTCCAGGGAGGAACCCCAATTTCTGTGAGTTTCCTCCTCAACCACCTCCCTTTTATCCACCTCCTCCTTTTAATCCTCAACCTCCAGGTTATCCCCAACCACCTCCTCCCTTTCAACCTCATTTCCAACCTCCTGAGTTTATGGGTCAGGAAATGGTTGGTAGACAAAGGATAGAACAAGAAGCTGAAGAGAGGTGTCTCAGAAACATAAAGGTGGATGCCCCAAATTTTGAGGGATCACTAGATCCTAAGGTCTATATGGATTGGGAGGCAAGAATGGATCATTATTTTGATTGGTATGATCTGTCTGAACCTAGGAAAGTGAGGTTTGCAAAAATGAAACTCCTAGGATAGGCTAAGGTTCATTGGAACAACATAGAATCTTTGCTTAGGCAGAGACATCAAGAACCCATCCAGAACTGGGATGAAATGAAAGCCAAGCTGAGAGAAAAATATCAACCATCGTCATACAGACAAATGTTGGTTGATAAATGGCAGGGTATTACCCAAGGAAATCGTAGTGCATCTAACTACATTGCAGAATTTGATGACTACCTCCTTAGGTGTGGTATCCAGGAGGATGAGATGATGACCTTATCAAGGTTCAGGAAGGGACTTAGGCCAGAACTTAGGAGAGAATTGTTTAGGCAGTCTGTCACAACTCTTGATCATGCTTATGAGGTTGTCATACAATTTGAGCAGTTTGAGACTGTACAAGAACCTCCTAGGCATAAATACATTCAGGCTCCTAGTAATGACTCTCGTGGTCAAAGATTTCCTCAACCTTCCCCTAGGATTCCAGATTTCAATAATCCTAGGCCTTCATTTCCACCAAACAAGGGAACTCAACAGAATACTCCTCGAGATGCTTTAGTACCTATACCTTCTCTTAAAACCCCTCATGATTCTACTTACAAGAGAGAAGATAGGGGAAAGCAACCTGCTATTGCTGAGGGTAGTAACAACAAGATTCAATGTTTTGGTTGTGGAAAGATAGGTCACTACAAGTCTCAATGCCCTCAAAACCGTTCTTTATGCATTGAGGGATATCCAGATGAAAATCAGGATCCTAACCTTCAACCTGTAGTGTATGAAGCTGATCAGGATTTGTTAAAAGAATTTGAGGAAGATGAGACTGACCCAAGTCAACTGGCACCCTTAGATGAGGAAACCAGAGTAGGGGTGGTGAGGTGTGCTTTCACCCAATCTGTTTCTAATGATGATTGGAGGAGAACTTCTATCTTTCATACTTTCTTTAGAGCCAAAGGGAAGGTCTGTAAGCTCATTATAGATAGTGGAAGTTGCATTAATGCTATATCCACTAATACCGTTTTGAAACTTGGGCTTATTCCATGTGACCATCCTAACCCTTACAGAGTCTCTTGGGTAGATTCCACATCAATTCCAGTGCAAAATAGGTGTTTAGTTCCTATCCAACTCCCTCCTTATTCTGCCAGCATTTGGTGTGATATGCTTCCCATGGAAGTGGGAAGTATTATATTAAGGCGACCATGGCTTTTTGATGTTGATGCTACCTTGCATGGTAGAACAAATGTCTGTGAATTCACTTTTGATGGGAGACAAATTATTCTCTCTCCTACTCCACCTTCTCTCTCCAAGAGTTTCAAATGACTCTTCTAATTCATCTTCACAAAAAGCACCTTCTGTAAATTCAGATGACTCTTCTAAGAAGACAGAAGAAAAGTTTCCATCCCAGAAACCTGACCTAAAAACTGAGAGCTTAACCAAACCCAAACTGGTCAAAGCTCAATCAAAATCCAAAGGTAAAGAGGTCTCTTTAGCTACCATAGGAACACCCAGACTTCTACATATCTTGGGTGAACATGAATTTGAAATTGAGAGTAGAAATGGGCCTATATTTGCTGTGATAGCCAAAGAGACTGACAACACCACCCACAAAGTTGAAATTGAACCAGAAGTTCAAGGACTTCTACATGAATTTGCTGATGTTTTCCCTAAAGAACTTCCTACTGAGCTACCTCCTATGAGAGATGTCCAACATGCCATATATCTGGTTCCAGGATCCACCTTACCAAATCTGCCACATTATAGGATGGATCCGAAGTCCCATGAGGAACTTAAGAGGCAAGTGGAGGAGTTACTTGAGAAGGGTTACATTAGAGAGAGCATGAGTCCATGTGCTGTTCCAGCATTGCTTGCTCCAAAAAAAGATGGAACATGGCGCATGTGTGTTGACAGTAGGGCAATAAATAGAATAACTGTCAAGTACCGCTTTCCTATACCTCGTTTGGATGACATGTTTGACATGTTAGCTGGGGCGGTGATTTTTTCTAAAATTGACCTGAAGAGTGGGTATCATCAAGTAAGGCTCAGACCTGGTGATGAGTGGAAAACTGCCTTCAAGACCAAGGATGGTCTCTTTGAATGGCTTGTGATGCCATTTGGGCTTTCAAATGCCCCTAGTACCTTCATGAGGTTGATGAACCTTGTCCTTAAGCCTTTTATTGGTCAGTTTGTGGTAGTTTATTTTGATGATATTCTGATATATAGCCTATCACGAACTGAACATTTAGGACATCTTAGACAGGTCTGTCAAGCCTTAAGAGAAGAAAAATTGTTTGGGAATTTTAAGAAGTGCTCTTTTCTTACTCCCACGGTTACATTTCTTGGGTTCATAGTCTCTAAAGATGGCATTTCTGCAGACCCAGAGAAGGTCAAAGCCATTCTTGATTGGCATACTCCTAAAAACATCCATGATGTTAGGAGTTTTCATGGTCTGGCCACCTTTTACAGACGATTCATTAGGGGATTCAGTACTGTTACAGCTCCTATCACAGACTGCCTCAAGAAAGGCAACTTTCAGTGGACAAAGGCAGCAGATTCTGCCTTTGCTTCCTTAAAACAGCTCATGACCCAGTCTCCTGTCCTTAAACTTCCAGATTTTTCCTAAGTTTTTGAGGTAGCATGTGATGCCTCTGTGATTGGCATTGGAGGAGTTCTGTCACAAGAGGGCCATCCAATAGCTTTCTTCAGCGAGAAATTGTCAGATGCCTGTGGACGCCGGGAAAGAGAGGGGGAGCTCGCGGAGGAGGGAGAGATATGTCCTCGCGCGTATTGCGTGTGTGCTCCTTTCTTACGGTCTTGATAGGGTGGGTTCGTGTTAATCATGCCATAGACACGGTCGTGGATGATTCCGACGGACCGATCTATTGCCTGCTTTTCTTCCTTCTTTCCTTCTCCGCACTCACCTTGATCCCCGGACTACTCAACCCTTGATGTCACTTGGGCATCGAAGGACCGGTCCGGGTCGTGAGGAGAATCGAAGGGAAAGAAGATCGGATAGCCGATGGCAATTTCAACACTAACTTAACCTATAGACCGAAAGAGGAAGGGATGGTGTGGTCGCCGGGAGCCAAAGAGGCTCCGATGATAGAAGTAAAAGAAATGAACTAGTAAAGGAAGTGAGAGTGACCGGTTACCTCGATAAGCTGGGAGATTGCGGGGGTTCTATCTTCTCCTTCCTCGGCCGGCCGGGGAAGAAGAGCCTTGGAGAAACTCGCTTGCCTGAAAAGAAAGTATGAATGAAAGCACAACGATTAGAACTAAAGGTGGAGCAAGAACTATTCGTAAGAAAGAAGAGCAATGACAAAAGGGGTTGGACGAACCGGATTAGGACTAACTCCTAACCCCTTTTTAAGGGAAGATCTAAATGACCTAAGAATAAGATGCGTTATGCTATACTAATGCAACATGCATAATGGAATCCAAATGAACAATAAAGGAGAGAGTAAAGTAAGGAAGAAGATCGTAGAGAAGCCCGGTGTTTCTGGCTTCTGGAAATTGCAGGCGCTCCGACGACAGGTTGCCTGGCGTCGCGTCGGGGGAGCGCTCCAGTCCTTCTGCGGTAGTCTTCAATGCAATCTTCTCCCGGTTCCAATGACGAGAGATCGGATTCCTAGTTGGTTTTGGAGGTTTCTTGGTACTCTTTGTAATGGCTTTCAATGGTATGATGGCAGGGGTCTTGAATGGTTTTTGAGTAGTATTGAATGAGAGGAATGGAAGGGGTGTAATGGAGGATGGAGAGGCTTGGAAGGTGGTGGGGGGAGGTTGGAAGGTGGTGGAAGGGTGTTGGGGAGGCTCAAGAAAATTCTTGGGAGTTAAGGCTCCGGGAATCCCTCTCTCTGCTCCTTAGACTCTCTCTCTTGGGAGCTTGGAAGGTTGGAACTTGGAACCTCTTAAATGTGGGAGAAGGGTCTCCTTTTATAGGTGCGCAAAAGTGACCCTAGCGCTCCGCCCTGAGGACGCCTGGCGTCGCGGCATGGGAGCGCCTGAAAATCCGCCGACAAGTCGGCGGGTCAGCACGTCCGACCATACCTGTCGCCACCTACCACCCTGCGTGTCAGGCGGCGGTTGTCAGCGGAAATCCTGGCGCTCTGACAGGGGAGCACCTACGACGTGCGGCTGTCAGACTGCAAGTTCGGCGCATGCGGAGCCTGTGGTGACAGTTGTCAGGCGGGAATCCAGGTGCTCCGACGGCGGAGCGCCTGGACCCTCGGTACGATTTCGACAACGCATCGCTGACCGTCTGAAAAGCCGGCTGTCACGGGCGGAATTGCAGGCGCTCCGGCAGAGGAGCGCTTGTACTTTTGTACACCTCTGGGTACGGTGGTCGTCCGGCCGGTCAAAAAGGTGAAAAGGCGGGAGATGCCAGGCGCTCTGAAGTTGCGACGCCAGGCGTCGCGGCGTTGGGACGCCTCCAAATTTCCTGAAATTTGATCGTCTTTATGTTAAACCGACCTCTCTGATCGGGAGAAAACAAGTGTTAACTATAGAAACGAGATTGCTCTTCCTGTAATCGGGCCAAATTCGCGTATCTACAATGCCAGATTAAGATATTCTACTTATGATAAAGAGTTTTATGCCATCATTCAGAGTTTAAAATACTGGCGGCATTATCTCTTGTCTAAGGAGTTTGTCTTATTTTCTGACCATGAAGCCTTGAGGTACCTTCAGGCCTAAAAGAAATTAAACCCTAGACACAGTCGTTGGGTTGAATACATTCAGGCTTTCACTTTTGTCCTAAAACATAAACCTGGAACAGAAAACAGAGTTGCTGACGCACTTAGCAGGAGAGTCATTTTGCTAAATTATTTTAGTGTTGAAACTGTTGGATTTTCACGAATTTTGGAAGAATATCATGATTGCCCAGACTTTGCTCAAATATATTCTAGTTTGGCTAGCGAGCCTTCTCGAGATTTTCCAGGTTTTCTTATTCATGATGGTTACCTCTTCTTAGGTAATCGCCTTTGCATACCTCGTACCTCACTAAGAGATTTCTTAGTATGGGAACTTCATTGTGGGGGTCTTGGTGGTCATTTTGGCCGCAATAAGACCATAGAATTGGTTGAACACAGATTTTATTGGCCAAGTGTCAAGAGGGATGTGGCCAATGTTGTTTCTCAATGTTATACCTGTGCTACCTCCAAATTCAGGAAACAGAACACTGGATTATACACTCCCCTTCCTGTCCCAGATTGTCCTTGGCAAGACCTTAGCATGGACTTTGTCTTAGGTCTTCCCAAAACTATTAGGAGGTATGATTCCATTCTGGTTGTTGTAGACAGGTTCTCTAAGATGGCACATTTTATCCCTTGTGCATGCTTCAATCATTGCTAGACTGTTTTTAAAAGAGGTGGTTAGACTTCATGGTTTGCCTAAGACTATTGTGACTGACAGAGATGTAAAATTTGTCAGTTATTTTTGGAAAACACTTTGGCATTTACTGGGCACAAAGTTAAAATTTTCCAGTGCCTATCATCCTCAAACTGATGGGCAAACAGAAGTCGTGAACAGAAGTTTAGGAGACTTGTTGAGGTGTCTTGTCAAAGAGCATGTTAGGAGTTGGGATTGTATCCTTCCATTGGCCGAATTTGCCTATAATGATTCTGTTAACAGAACCACTGGGTTATCCCCCTTTGAAATTGTTTCAGGATATAGGCCTAGAAGACCTGTTGATCTTGTAAACACTCCTCTCATGCATAAATTGTCTGCATCAGCTGAATCGTTAGTAGAACACATACGGAGTCTGCATGGACAGATTAGACAGCATATAGAAACACAGAATACACTCTATAAGAATCTTGCTGATCTTCACAAAAGACAAAAAGAATTTCAAGTTGGCGATTCTGTTATCATCAGGATTCGTCCTGAACGGTTTCCTTCTGGGACTGTTAAGAAATTGCATAACCGGGGAGCCGGACCATTTAAGATCATAAAAAGGGTTGGTAACAATGCTTACATTCTTGATCAACCATTAGATTATGGATTCAGTTCAACCTTTAACGTCTCTGATTTGATAGCTTTTCAACCGCCAACTACTTTACCCAGTGAGTTTGTTCAGCCTAATTCCTTCAATCCGAGAGACACTTCTGAGAGTCCACTTGAACAGCCTCAAATTTTTGAGCATGAGCAAGTAGAGCGTATAATGGACGAGCAGGTAATTACATCCTCGGATGGACTGATTCAGAGGTACCTTGTACGCTGGAAAGGTAGACCTGCAACTGATGATTCTTGGGTATCAAGAACAGAGTTACAACAACTTGATCCTGATTTACTAGAAAGATTTGATTCGACGGAGTCGAATCCTTTACAGCCCGGAGGAGTTAATGGGGACATTGGCCCAAATCGGTTTGGGAAATTTTACCGGCGTCAAAGAAAGAGGGATTTATAATAATTTCTTTTATTTTTTTCGTCATTTCCTTTTGGGGCCACCATTGTTTTAAAATTGGGCCCAGTTTTCTGCTATACGTAATGAGTCTATTGGGCTATTTGGTAAAGCTCCCTTATAAGCCCATTACGTAGGATTTCTATTGATCACTTACTGTTGAACAGGTGCATATGGGCCTCCCATAGCACATTGGTGCCGCGGGCCCATGACGCTCTGGCCTTTTCTTTTTTTTCTTTCTTTTCACCATGTACTGCTCCTTAAAAGGAGACGGAGAGAACTTTTAGGGAGAATAGACGAAGAAAGAGAAAGAGCTTTTCAGTTTTGCGCATTCCTTCTCCTGTTCGTAGGCCTTCGTTCTCCGGAGATCCTCCTTCCGTAGCCTAGATCCAACGAGTGCCCTTACATTTTCTGCCTTCTAGTAGTTAGTTAGTGCTTCATCTCTCTATTTCCAGTGCTATGTTAGCGGATCTCTACCGTTAATGGCAGATACTCTTCAATGGCTTCCGATGGCGACGTTGTTAGTCTTCTACAGCGCCGGCTGCACCTGTTTCTTCTTCTGCTTCCACGGCAACAGCTACTCCATATGGCGGCTCTCCTTCCTGTAGAGCTCAACATCGAGTTGGTCTACCAACAGTGAACGTCATTCACTGTTTCATCAGTCCAGCTAAGTATTCGCACGTAGATACAGTGATTTCCGATCTGCCAAGTGAGTTTGAGATATTCAGCGCTTCCAGATCTGGTGCACCTCCCGTCTCGACTTCTCATGTCGAAGATGTCCTGCAAACAGACCTGGTCCTGGCTGCGTTCTCCATTCTAGCAATTGCTGAGTCCTTCTAGATCTGAGAACATCTGCTTGGTGGCGTAGCCCCAAGATGGAGATGCATCCGGAACTAGTCCATATGCCGGTTTGATGCGTTCAGCTTCTTTGGGATCTTCCGCACGTTTGAGATTTGATTCGTATATGGAGAATAATGACTAGTTCGTTTAGAACGATGATGTCATTAAAGTTAAAGAGCTGAGATCTCATGATCTACGAATGTTGGAACGTAGTAGGGGAAATGATGAACGTCACCTAAGAGATCTAGATATGATCTACTTCGGATTGAAATGTTATTGAGTCAGGTCAGCGCACCATATCGGTCCACTCCGGTGAATAGCTCTCTCTATCCATCTCGGTCTGAAGGTTGAACAGATTTCTACACTGGTCCTTGTCCAATGTATAGCTCTCTATACTCGCAGCGGTCTATACAGTTGAACAGATTTCTACACTGGTCCTTTATCCAGTGCTTAGCTCTCTATATTCGCTGAAGTTTTAACAGTTGGACAGATTACTACACTGGTCCTTGTCCAGTGAGTAGTGTTTTTCCCTCTATATGTTGCGGTTTAACAAGTTGAACATGATACTACACTGGTCTTGTCCAGTAGAGAGCTATTCTCTGAGTCACCAGTCGGGTTGCGTATAACTCTTGTTTCCACAATCCGTTGGGAGGTTAATCACTCTGGCTGGCATATTGGTGACTCCTTGGAGATGCCTACTCAAGTCGGAAGTTGATAACCGGAGGTACTAGTGGCTTCTGAAACCCCAGACGCGTTCCAACAGCTAGGCTGGTTTGGATTTCGGTTTGAAGTGTCATTGTTTAAATTGACTTAAAGAGGCTGTAGCAGATTGGGAATTCTCGAGTGCTCGTCAACCTGGTTGAGGTCACGATTTCAGATATCTGATTTGTTTGACCTGTTACCACCCTGCGAGGTGTGGGTCATATTTGAATTTGTAATGCTTAAGTGAATCTGGATGTATAAAGAATAGTGACTGAAACCAGCCGAGCCGACACCCACACTACGGTGTGGAGGTAATCTCTTACTCATAAGTCCGTGTATGTTTACTTGCTTTCCTATTATATGATTCGAACGCCATGCTCAGCGTGCGGATAGGATTCTAGCCCGAAATAATCAAGTAGTTGGCGTAAATTGCGAGGTTATCTTCAAATCCAATTGAAAACTATCTGATAATCGATTTTTGTTAATTAGTTGACGGAATTAGATCTATTGGTTGAATTTGAGAAAATTTTTATTGTTTAAAATCCTGATTATTTTCTAAAGTGGATAAAAGTTCGCTGGTCCAATTTCTAGTGTTAACAGAAATAAACCAATCTTGAAATAATTGACTGTTTTAAGTTGAAGATTTGCTTGAAAAGTTCTTTAAGAGTGTTTTCATTAGTGTCCTACACTCTCGGTCCATGTTAGTTCCGCATCAAAAGTAGTAGAAGATTTCAGATTTGAAGGTATTTCATTTGTTAAACACATTTGCGAGCCCACCCACTATCAGACTGGGCAGGATTCAACATTCAGATTTAGTTATTTTTAAAATTTTAAACTGGCTGAATTTTTATTGTTGTACAATCAATGCATAATGCTGTGATATCATAAATATCTGAATTGCACAATCAATGCACAATGCTTTTAGAATTGGCCCAACAATTGGCACCTCCTAATATTTGTTGTACAAGTTTGGTTAGGCAGTCATCTAAAATGCTTTTGGCTTGGGTTGAAGTTAGATATGTTCATCTTAATTAAATCAATTTGTTTGAGTTGCTTATTGATTTAAGTTTGATTTGATTACAATTTGTTTGAATTTAGATTGACTTGGACAGGTTGTTGTTGGTTTGAGCTGGTTAATGGGATTTGGGCTTTACTTGCAGAATTTGATTTGTCTTGATAAACTTGGATTTGTTTTATTTTTGACTTGGGTTTGATTTGGAAAATTTGATTTGTATTTGAGTTGATTTGGTTTAAATTTGTTCAAGTCAGATTTGGCTTGAAATGAAATTTGTTTGGGTTAGTTTTGTTTGATTCAAACTAACTTGAGTTTAATTTAAAAGTTGGATTTGAATTGAATTTTGATTGGTGCTTCTGAATTTTCTTTAAATTTTTCAGATTTTGCATATTTGCCTGGCTTATGTCCAAGAAAAGTTGAACTTCGGATGTTCTGCTACTCCTCCTAGCATTGGTCTCCACATTTCAGAATTTGATTGATTTGACAGGTTAGAGATTAAAATGGGTTCTCTTCTGGTTTGTTTAATTTGGATTTGAGATGTCCAGATTTATTTGCAGAATTGGCTCCGCTCTGGATTTGATTTAGGAGACTGATTAATGTGCTTGCTCCAAATCGGAATTTGGTTTTAGACGTGAGCTCTTGCTAAAATTTTAGCTTCTGACAGATTTTTTTGACTGAAATTCTGATTTTTATTACATTAAGTTTGTTTTGAATAAATCCTTGAAGTTTGTTCATTTGACTTTTAATTTGAGCTTGATCAGATTTAAATGTTTCTGGATTGAGTTATGCTTGATTCGATTTGTATTTGAGGGATTGTGTTGCAGCTTGAATGAGTTTGATTTTTGAATTTGCCCAGTAAGAGGTTTGATGTGGGAAATTTGATTTGTTCGTGAGTTTGAGTTGATTGCCTACAGGCTTCAGGTCTAGATTATGTTTTAAAATTTCAGTTTCAAGTTTAGACTTTCAGATTTGTAATTCTGCAGATTTTACAGGTTTCGGTTTTAAGTTTAGACTTTCAGATTTGTAATTTCAGTTTCAAGTTTAGACTTTCAGATTTGTAATTTCAGATTTGTAATATCAGTTTCAAGTTTAGACTTTCAGATTTGTAATTTCAGTGTGAGCTAATTCTAGCTAATTGTGGACCAGTAAGTTCAAGTTCTTATGCAATTTTCCTGCTGAGTGGAAGCATGCTCTTATGGCAAAGTCATTTATGTTTAAGTTTGATGCAGGTATCAAACTCTCTTGTCATTAAGTTGCAGAAATTCTTGAAGCTACAATCCATTAAATTAGATGGTTGTCAGGATTGAAGCTTCTCCTTTGGAGGATAAATCTCTTAGATTATGGTGATGTATGACGCCAACTGAGGCATTTCATCATAGCAACCTAATGCTATGTATTGCTTGCAGGACTGAAGGTCATATCAAGATGTTCTTGGCTTTCTATCTTGAAAATGGAGATATGTTTGAACATATATGATGATGGTTTGATCCACATTGGATCTAATTGCTCAACTATACAAGAGATTGAATTGTACAGGTTAGTGCTAGTCCTTGAATCAAACAGACTATTCGACCTTTAAGCTACATATTCAACCACCATGAGGTCCCTTTATTTGTAGATTATGTAGACTTTGGTGATTAGAATTTGTTACCACCTCTATTTGTGTTCTTTGTTATTTTTAACAGCAATTTAGAGTTGGTTGAAGAGACTGAATTTACCCAAAACTTTGTTGAGATGGAAGACGTTTATGGTTATAATATCTTAAATTTCAAATGTAAAAGAGGTATGTTATGTTAGATTAATGATGAAAACTTATGTCTATTTTGGAATTTATTGCCTCTTTTATTTGTGTTCTTTGATTCTTTTTTACAGGAACTTATCTTATGAAGATGTTGGATAGATGGAAGATTTGCTCACATTTATAATACCTTGGAGTCTCAAATGTGATCACCATCCTACTTGCATGTTTTATGGCTATGTGGATGAGTAATATTGTGTTAGATGAATTTTTTCTACACATGTTGCTCTTTTATATTTGACAAAGACGACATCTCAAAAAAAATGTTTGTTTTGGATGTACAATTTGAGGACAAATGTGTAATATTTGATGTTTGTATTTATTATAAATTTTTGTTCAAGAGCTTGTTTATGTTTATGCCTTAATGTTTTTGTCAGTGCAATTTTATCCCACATTTTTGGTAAAGAATAAGAATTGAACGCTGTTGTTAAAAATTTTTAATTTTTGTGTAAAATAAATTATGGCTTTTATTGTTAATAATATCAATATTTAATTTAATTTTTTTATTTATTATGTTTATAAATATAGATATTGGGACCTTGTTAATAATATCTTTTTGCACCCACATTATGGCTAACTTGTTATAGGCGATGGTCACCCACATAGATAGTCTGGAACTGGGACGACATCAATGTGGAGAACCTGGACTGCTTTGTGGGTGAAAGCTGCTGTCTTGACGGAGAATACAGCGGCATGTAGTTGCTCTTGTTGGAGGAAACGCTGGAGGCAATGAGTACCGTGACCGCGCCCGATAGCTCCATGGGCCTAGAAGAAGGAGGAGGATTTTCTTGCTCGGCGACGAAAGCTGCAGGACTCCCCTGCCCCTGCCCGCCGGAGGTCTCCAACGAGGATGATATCTGGGACTGCTTGGTGGGCGAAGGCTGCCGTCTTGAAGGAGAAGAAGAAGAACAATACCCTTACGGCTGCCCGACGGAATCAGCTGCCCTACCCTGCGCCTCTGATGATCCTCCTCAAGAAGAAGAAGAAGAAGTGTGGCGGCTTATTGGGGAGCTGGAGGCCTTCCTCGACGATGGCTCCCCTCCCCTGGATTGTAATCACAATCCCCTCCCCCATCAATTCTTTGATTTCTTCATTGTAAAGACTTGAGTTCTATGAATATATGAACGTCCTTCGTTCAGTCTCTTCATTGTAGATTCTGAACTTGGTGCACGGCTCTTCTTTTATTTCGCATGTTCATGTCGGTTGAAAATTTCAGATGATGCTAGGAATTTTTTTGCCTGATCTACGGATTCTTTTAAGGAGTAATTGATGACATCAAATAATTTCAGACCATCAATCATCAACCGAACATTAAATAATTTCAGACCTTCAATCTTCAACCCAACATTAAATAAGTCCAATATATTGCATGTCTCTCTACCTGAATCGTTGAACAAGACAAACAAATAACATCGATAACGCCCGTGTCATTATGCCCGTCAAGATTCTCTTATTAACACAACTCGCATGGAATTTCTAGTAACATAGCAGAAGAAAAAAGAAGAGAAAATTGCATGACAATAAAAAAAGCAATCTCACTGTTTAAAAGAAAGAATATATTAAATATTTGGCCTTCCGGAATGTAAGAATTGTCTAAAACAATGAAATGTGTAAAAAGCTAGTATGATCTTGCAAATCACGAGAACCAGAACATCTGATACTTGGATCTACAAAGTTAACATGATTTTAGAAACAACAAAACCCCCCAATCTATTTTCAAATAAATATAAAGTTCAAGGTAGATAAAGTAGATAAACAAGTGCTTCGGGCAACACTATTAATGACATTCACCTGGATCAGAATTTTGATAAATTAAGTCATTCTAATAAATATGGAATACTTTACAAGACAATTTAGATAAGCAAAATGACAACACAATGATGATGATTGGGTTCCACGACTGGTAGTTTCTGTCCGGGGAGACCAGTTTAAGTTACTTGTCCCGAGGCCACTGAGGTTTCGCTGAAAGTGGAACAGACAACCACACAAAAGGTGTCTCACGTCTTCCACATTCCACCTCTAGAGACAGTCGTCGCCGGCTAGATAGAACATCCAACTCTGCCATTAATGTCCTGTAACTGATAGAGATAAATCTTGAAGTCCATGTGTGTTGCCGCGACAAGGGACATCTTCTGCAGAGTCCTTCAGTTGTGAGGGCCAGACCTCCGGTGAGGAAGTCCATGGCAGAAGTTTATTTTGACTTTAGAACTGTCTATGGTGGTCTTTTCAACAAGGTCGCATAGTCTGGTCTTGCTTCTAGTTTCACTCCAATTCTAAAATTTCTATAGGTCTACATAGTCATTTCCTGTGAAAGTCATTAACACAAGGTCTCTTCTTTTCCAAGTTATTTGTCCACATAATCAAATGGCACTTGATTTCAACATTGGTGTTGTCCGTTGCAGTCTCTACATCAGAGTCGCACCAAACTACATAGAATCTGTCCAACCTACTTGCCACTTTGCTTGGATTGTGTTATATTTAATCATCCATAATATCTTTGTCAACTCGTCATTCATATTATTTAAGCAATATTTCAACATCATCTTTATTTAATTTTGCATCATCTTATAAATCATTAAAAACCCAAAAAAAATTGCTAGGGCTAACATCGAATCCGGTGAGTTTTTTTCCAATTATTGTTTTATGTTATTGTCTTTACAGTTACTTTACTTCACTCAATTCTAATCCTTCTTTCACTGGTTTCCTTATCTTCTTATTTTCTAGTTTCATAGGTACATCAAGCAAGTAGCTAAGAACTCTTCTTCATTGGCTAGCTGAAGAAGGAGAAGGTTGAACTCGAACACCCGTTTCCCGCACTAAGGTACATGGCCAATTTTTTTTTAAATTCCATTACCCACGGCTCCTAAGACCACATATTTCAATTCCTTTATGCATTGAGTTTCTCTTCATTCCATCCTCATTCTTCTCCCACATGACCCAAACCGTCTCTTTAGTGATCAAGCGACGTCGAGGGATGAAAGTTCGGCGATCAATGTGAGTGTGGGATTGATTTGAGAACTTTTCCACTTTACTTTAATTCCTTTCTCATTTCCTTTTGAGGTGCTGATCCGAATTATGGCAAACTCATTTTCAGAGTCAACAGTCATGACCTTAATTATATTCATTTGATCAATCCAATTCACCAGTAACATTAAATCTGAACTTCATCTCATAAAAATACTAAACCATACGATAGTAATCAATTGTTCAACACTAAAATTCTCTACTCCAATAAATTCTTGCCTTAACATTGATAAATTTGATTTTTATCAATCTAAACTTCAAGATCAACCAAATATAAAAGTTATTTGTCATACATTTATTATTCATCTAATTTAAATTTCTACTAGTTCAATCATCATCTAATATTAAAATCAAACTGATCCGAATTGATAATCTCATCCTATTGTCATAAACCCAAGCTTCAAGATTCACCAAAATCTAAAATTTGTTCCTCGCAAAGAGATAACATTAATTATTTAATTTAGATCTCCAATAATCTAATCATAAAAGTCTAACATCAAATCTAATTGATTCAAATAAATAATCAAAGTATCTAATCTAGCTCACCCAAAATCAATATCAAACACCTGGGTAGGTCACACAATAGACCTTCTAGCCAGAATAATGCTCTAATACCACTTCTATCAAGACCCTGAATTTAAATAACATAGCCACAACTATGCAGCAAAAATACACAACATTGTGACAGTGGGAGAAATCCATCACTCGTATTTCGTAACCCAAAAAAGCATGTAGATAACACTAATCACCAAGTCCACATAATACCATAAGATTCAAACATAAATTTAAATATTTAAACAACCTATCACCAAGCAAAGTTCGTCCACAAGTTCCATCTTCAAAGGAAAGCAAACAAGATAGAGTTTAACTACATATCATCCCAAAAGTCCACAACAAACAATCTAATAGAAAAGATCACTCTACTCCAACTCTAGAAGATTCTGGATCTTCCACAGCCTCTTCCTAAGCCTTCAAACCAATCTCCTAATCTTCAATACCTACTAAAAAATTTTAACCAACAACAGGGTGAGTTAAGGGACTCCGTAAGATTTACACCCTTTTCCCGTCAATCAGATAACTAACATATAATCAAACAATGATAGATAACATATCTAAATTGAGATGTAATACAAAGGTATAAAATATCTTCTATATTAATCTCACAACCCATAACCAAACCATGATTATCATTAATAAAAATATTATGCCAATGTTATAAACTTCTAGACCAATGCACACAAGGCCACACTAAATAGACAAGTATCAAATAAATGACCTCAAGACTCAACTTAACATGACCAAACTAAAATGAGATAGATATGATTTTTCTAACATAACATGAATTAACACTCTACATGACATGCAAGTAACACAACTTCATATTCTTTTCAAACACAACTAAATAGCAAGGAATTGGTCATCTTGCTTCACATGTACAAAATATTTTCACCAGATTTAATATATATAGCAGTAACATATACTAAGATAGCTCATAGTGCACCTAGGTAATGGTGACACTTAGGAAAAACTGAGGTAATTCGAGATATTTGGGAGGGTCAGATTAATATAAGTTACTCACTACTCACGAACAATTGACTAAAATAAGCTGGTGAAACCTTCTATTGTATCAAGAATTCATAACACAATTTCATATCATGACATACTTGAACATACTATGCATACATGACATACACCTCTCATTCTAATGCTTTACATGCAAAACAAACCATTTAACTTAAGCTAGACCAAACTTATACCAACCAACTTGGTTAACATGTTCTAAACAAAACCTACCTCAAACTTGGGCATGTGAACACAACCATATCATGCAATACATATCACATAATATGAAACAAAATTGAGTATGGACTATATGAATGACTTATATGCAATAATGGCAAGCCGAAACTAGACATGCTTAAACATATACAAGATGATTAACTCAAATCAAACTTGACATAAGCCAAGCATATTAGGTTCTGATTTATCCTTCAATATTCTGACCTAAACAGGGTTCCAAATGTTCAAATTTCTGATCTAAGATTTTTCCAAGCCTAAACATAATTAATTTTTAATTCTAGGTCTAAACTAGCATATAGTCACATACATAATTAATATAGGGTAAAATCTCATACAATAGATTTCTACCTAAGCATAATCATGCTAAAAATGTTCCATAATACACAAAATATCAAATTCAAGTTTCTGGTTTTGAAGATTTTGATAAAATCATTATTCACAGGTCCAAAGTCTAAAACTAGTCAACTTAAGGTCCATAAGTTAAATCATCCATATTTTATCATCAAAATGGCATCAAATAATTAAACAAGATTTAAAAACCTACTTGTAAGCTTCTAAAAATTTTATTTATTTTTTTGGATTTTTTTATTTTTTCTGGTGTTTGTTGAACCGGGTGGCTCGAACCGGCTGAACCAGGCAGTCGGACCGGAGCTGGACCAATGGCTAGACTAGGCAGCTTGCTGTAAGGAATCAATACATGACAGCGGAAAATATTTTATTCCATAAAAACATGATCTTTGCCTTGGTCGATACCAAACGAGTAAAACTGAGAACCGAATATGAAGTAGAACGAGAGTACCTCATGGAAATTCTAAAATCCCTCACCATGGATGAAGAGAGGACATTCCTCCTTGCTAAAAACCATTCAAGTGTCCGGTCTCTAGCGGTATCCACATGATCTGCTTCAATAGACGAGTTCTCCCTTCCTTCGGGCCTCCAGAAACCTTCCAGATCTAAGCTTGACCATGGGAGATCACCTTCTAGAGGAGAGAGGAGGAAAAGAGGATGCTTGAGACGTGCTTCAGCCCTATGTCTTGTTAGGGTTTGGCTTCATAAGCCATTTATATATAGAAGATAGAATTTTTTACAAAAACCCAAAACTTCTATACAATTGTGTCCATTCCCTCATCTTATTGACCAGATCTATTGTGTGTGACCCACGAGGCCCAATAGTCAATTTGGTTGAAGCCTTAATTAATTTAAAAGAACAATTCCTTTAAATTAAATCAAAACTGTTATCCGAAAACAGTTTTTACGGCTTTCTGATCATAAAGGGTACAAGCCACATCCTATGATCCCAAATGACTTTGGGGAGTTAAATAACATCCATTGAGCCTTTCCATCATCAATTATCACACGGATTTAAATCCTCGTTCATACAATGTCCCGGTCGGTCAGGGTTCGGTACTGACTATCAACCCCTAAATATTTCAACTCTATGGGATCCTGTACTCAGATTTGGATCAATTTGAAAACTCTTTTTCTAATTATCTTAAGTACCTTGGCCAAGGATTTAGAGTACTATCCCATAGGACATTCTCTCTCTCCTACCAAGAGTGAACGATCCATTGTTGTCCAGTCAATTGTCTCCACCGGGTTTCTCTTGCACCCAATACATCAACTATACTGGACCATCAAGATGGTGATCCATAAGTCAATAATTAAAGTACAAGATACATCCGATAAGACATCTTTGGTGACTCAGGTCAAAGATCTAACCGTGATATTCAGGTATAAGAATAACCTGATAGATAGTTCGGTAAGATACCGAACAGGTTTTCCTAAATTGGTCAGTTCAGTAAACTCATTCCACTAATGAGCACCTATGCGTGTATCTCAGTGTCCCCACACCGATGACCAATGAGATCGGTCATTCTCATCACATGAGAAAACATCACACACACTAGTTTATCCAGATTCTTGATGTCCCATCTCTAGGATCCTATGACTAGGAACATTTAGATCACATACCTCTAGGTGATCGATCTCATTATCATGATCTCATCATGATTCAATCATCATTGCATATGATCAAGGTCTTCATTACGATATATGCTTCTAATAAAAGCTAGTAACAAAGTTTTGCCTATTTAATTGAATGAGATATTCTTAGAAATGTTGAACCATATCATATATGATTAGCTTGTAGGGCATACATTTCTATCACTTGCTACATTGGGCTGGATGGTTGGCGCGTCTGCACATGCATGCACAGCGATCGCGGGAGGTGGCAGCCAGCGGCGAGGGGTGGCAGCCCATAATGGATGGCAAGACAACACCGGCGTCGATGATAGCGATGGCAAGGAGAGGGAAGGCCAGTGGCAACAAAGGCAAGCGAGGCTCCCCATGGCGGCAGTTTCAACATAACAAGGGAGGGTGCTTGCCAAGGTGATCAATGGTGGTTGTCGGACGGTGGCGGTGACGTCTGTGGTAGCAGATGGGGTGGCGACCAACGGCAATGGTGAGGGGGGGGGAGGTTGGCAATGATGGCAGCAAGGGGGCTTACAATGTTTTTTGGCAAAAAAGGGGGCATGGGAGGTGGTGGAGGCAACCAATAGCGATGACAACTTGGAAGCATTGAGGAGGAAGGAAGGGCGGCAACATCAAGTGGAAGAGAGGGAGAGGGAGAGACTGAGGCAGTGGGGAAGAGAGACGGGGTGGGCTTGTGTAATCAAGGGGGACAACAAGAGAAATGGGGGATGGGGGACGGTTACAAAAAAAATAGTAATTCTTATTTTTTTAAATCGAATATTACAATAGTGTTCTAAACGGACCCTAAACTTGTGCCAAATGTGAAATAAGGGATGAGGCTGTACTGACATATATATTGTTGGAAAAATAGGAAATAACCAGCGTACATAGAAGCAAGCACTCAAGCACCACACCACAGATTTATATAACCAAATAGTTTGAAAATAAGCAACATCAATAGAACTCCACACTATAGAAGAATAGAAACTTCCAATGCCAGATGTAGAACAAAGAAGAGGAAGTAAAAACTTGAGTACTACTCAAACTACTGTCTTATGCAACGTTAACAGACAACACATATGTTTTCAATTTTTACAGACTGTTACCAAAAAATAAAAACTTATAATAGTCAATGTGGCTAACTCTCTCTAAAAATAAAATTGAAACTTAACCATAAAATAGAACATGGGTGACAGACATGCATCAAACCTTATCATCCCCCCTTGATGCAAAGCTATAGACACCAAGTGAAGATCTAAACTTTACAAACTTAGAATAATCAAGAGCTTTGGTAAGACCATCAGCCACTTGATCACTTGTGTAGCAATGTTTTACAATAATTATATTTTCATTGACAACTTTGTAGACACGCAATTTCGGCCTAGTTGGAGAGCTCAAATTCTTGTTTTCATGAAGAATATTTGAATAACCTTTCAAGAGAACCGAGTTTTCCAAAAAAATTAAGGTCTTTGGCGCATTTCGAGGAGGGCAAAACCCTGTGTATAAGGGCTCCTGGCGCCCTACTTATAGGGCACCAGGCGCCCTACAAATAGGGCACCAGGCGCCCTGTTTATAGGGCACCAGGCGCCCTATAAACAGGGCACCAGGCGCCCTGTATACAGGGCACCAGGCGCCCTATATACAGGGCGCCTGGATCCAAATTAAATTGATTTGACAGGTTGATTTGACCCCCCGCAGTGACTTGTCTTGTCGATTTGACATATCTCATGATGCTAGCGCCCCATATACAGGGCGCTATGCCACATGGCACTGTTTTTCGAAAATGGCCAAAGTGCCCTCTTTTGGGCTATAAATAGAGCCCCATTTGGAACTTGGAGGAGGTTCCAACTCCGTGCCACCCTAGAGATCATCCAACACTACGATTCCAAGCCACATTCACCCTCCAAAAGCCTCCAAACCGATCCAAAATCTTCCACTAAAAACCCCAAAACCCTCTGTTTTTGTCACCCAGAAGTATGATTTTTCTCCAACTTTGAGAGCTTCTACCCGTCTCTCCTCTTATATCCAGCACCCAAACCCTCTTCCATGGGCTTCATTTGAGTATTGTCTACAAGGAGGAGCCCCTACTTCGTCCTGGAAGCCTCCCAGTACTCCGGAGCAGCGCCGCGAAGAGGAGAAGAAAATCTGTTCGGGCCAGACTTAGTGCCCCGTATACGTGGCGCTTTGACTTGGTCAACGCGCCCTATAAAGGGGGCACCTTCTCCGGCGCCCTATATACGGGGCACCGGGAAGGACGAAGCTTGTTTTCGTTATTTTTAGATTCCGATCGTCCGTTTAATCGAGTTTTGTCTCCCTTTTTCGCTTTTGCACCGATCATCAAGTTATTTAGCACGTCTTAGAGCATCTTTGCATTTCATATACGTTTAAAACCTACCAAAAATAGGGGTTGGGATTTCGTCCCAATCCGGTTAGTCTTTTCCCATTTGCATGTTTGAATCTAAATTCGAGCTCGATGCTATGCTTTCGTTAGAACTAATGAAACCTTCACTTGTCTACATGTTTTCCTATGGACATTCTTAGGTAGATCCGATCGAGGCGGAGCTTCAACCGGATTGAAGGCAAGGGATTCACTAAGCTCTCTTCTTTCGGCCGGCCGAGAGAGGAGAAGTCGGAACTCAACAATCTCCCCGCTTCCGGAGGTACGACGGTCATCTTTCTATTTCATTCTTCATCCCATCATACTTTGGAGCCTTTGGTTCCTGGCGACCACAACCACTAACATCCCATCCACCAAGTCACCAAAGCGAGCGTAAGGGGGTTCCGGGGGGGGATCCGCGGATGTCCCGTTCCGGGTGCTTACACCTTTTGGCGACCACGGTGGGACCGACTTTGTTTTAGTGAAATCCCACTTTATTTTCCTAAGAATGTCCATCTGAAAATCATGTTTACTTTCATTTCCATGTGAGTCATTTCCATTTCCTTACATTGTTGCTTGTTTACGTTGCTTACTTTTCTTCGAAGCATCATCTTGTCTCTTCCAAGTTTACTTGCTCTCCGTTTATCTTTTAAAAAGCATATCCATCTAATTTCCAGCTTTGATAATCAACTTATTTCACCTTAGTATTTTAGATATCATCTTCTTTGCTAAGTCTAGTTCTCCTTTAAATCTTTCAAAGCATGCTTAGTTAAATTAGTTCTTTCTTCCATCCTAGCTTAAGTTTATATCATTGTCTATTTCACTTGCTTCCTACAAACATCTCATTAATCATTGTATGCTTTTATTTTCTTCTTGGTTGCTTCTTATTCCTTGAAATTTCACTTGCATTTAGTTTGCATCGGAGCTTCGGGTCCGCCCGTCTCCTTAGGACATCCGAGAAGGGAGGCTCTCTCCTCCCAAAGCCCCACACATCCAAACACCCCTCTTGGTGGTTGCCAACTCCTCCTCCGGGGATTCCCTCTCGGAAGGACCGGGTAGCTTCCATCAAGACCTCCATAAGTCCGCAGGCGTGAAGGATTCCCTCTTCACTGATCGGGCTGGTTGTACCACTTTATCCCAAAACCCGGAATACCTATTACCCATCGTTGTGAAAAGAGTGACAACCTTAGATTGCTCGGTGTTGTGAGAGCATAGGGTCTTACCCATTTATTTGAGTGGACAATATTTCTCTTAACAAGCCATTAATCTGAGATTGAAACAAAAAGAAAATTGCGTTAATCATTCCAAGTCTTTGCTATTACTCGTTTGCAAACAAAAACTGAAAACTAAACAAAAAATCCCAAAATCACCTAAAAAGAACCAAAACAAAAAATTTTATTTGAGGTTAATTTGCTTGACAACTTGCTTGTCCAAACAAAAGAAAATCAAAACAAAAAAAGGTCAAAAATCAAAACCAAAAAAAAATTCTTGAACTTTTATTTGCCAACCTTCTTTTTCTGTCGTGTTTATGAACTTGAGGTCAGGTCGAGTTATCGGAATGGCGGATCAAAGATGCGAGCAACTACAATTGGAATACGACCAGTCTTACTTCTACCCTGATGCCGTATGTGCCGTCAACGAACCTGAAGTTCTCCCTGAACCTAGTCAAACTTCTCCTCGACCCAATCCAAATTCACTTTGGGAAGCATTCTCTCATGCCGACCCTACCCAACTCCAGGCTATCAAAGCCATTCTCAAGGGCAAGTCCCCCACCGACCACGTTCCTACCGAAGGTGGCCTTCATATCTCTACTCCTCGGTCAGTGGCACACCAACCCAATGTGCCCACTCATGGCCATTCCCATACCGGGCTCCTAGCCCCAATTTCTCCTCATCCGGTGGCTAATCTAGATCACCCCCATACGAATGTGGTCGTCCCTTCTAGACCACCAGTTTATTCTTCTAATCATCTCAACCCTACTCCCCCTTTGGTACATCCCCCAATATACCCTTCTCATCCGGTCACTTCGGCCCACCAAATCCCGATCCCGGTGCACCAAGTACCCGCTCCTCCTCCTCCTCTTGGGGAACCTTCTGTCGATCTGGCTATGATCAATAAAATCAATCACATGGACGAACAATATAGAGAACTCAGACGTTTAATCGACGCCAAGGCAGCCCCCGAAATTTCTCTTCCTTTTCTCCCTACTTTTCATCTACCTCCCTCTGAGATGCCGGTATACCGTCGCTACAACGGAACCGGTAATCCCTTCATTCATGTCAAAGACTTTCTGTATGAGTCGGTAATGTGGCGTAACGATCCGAGGGCCCCGGCTTTTCTTTTCCGAAGATCATTGGAGGGCTCGGCTTTAGAATGGTTTTACTCACTTGACCCTCCGGATGCAAGTAACTTTGAAGTCGTCAAGGCCAAATTTTTGCAAAGATATCAAGATAGGGTCGGACCAACTTATTCCATCACCGACCTCATGGCCGAAAGGATGAAGAATGATGAAGATTTTATCGTGTATGCGACAGTGGAGAGCAATGGCGTAAAGATTGACAAATGCACCGTCCGAATCGAACAAGTTAAGATGATCATCACCAACGCCACTCCCGCTTTAAAAAATGTATTGGCATTACATCACCCCGCCACGATGAGCGAACTCTATGAGAGAGCACGGTATATCCAAACACAGCTCCGAGACTCTCCCATTATGAACCTTTTCGACCCTAGGCCCCGAGTCACCAAAAAAACAACCACCACCACTTCTGGGCCCGTGACTGAAGGCGTGGTAACCAACGAACACGTCAATATCCTAGGGAACCCGCCCATCAACCACCAACAGCAATACAGGAATCCCCAAGATAGACACCCACGCCAAACCCACCCGGCACCTCGCCCCCAGATCCACCCCCAACCTTTCCGCCACCAAGCGCCGAACCAATACCCCCAACAACCAATACAGACACCAGTCCCCCAGCAACCCCGGCAGTTGGCCGTACAGACCTTTGCACCTCAACCTCCCCGCCAGCCGACCACCTACAACCAGCACCTCCCCCGGCACCTATGTACCACGAAGAGTAGGGCCTAGGAGAAATCATTACCCGCCATTACCATACTCTCTCGTAGATATTTTTAACGCTCTTATGGCGGCGGGCGGATCTCATTGCCGAGAGAAAAGTTGGAGTGGCCACAGAATGCCAACACGGACAAGTATCGCTTGTACCACGCATTCCCGGGGCATACGGTGGAGAACCGCTTTCGCTTAAAGATTACATCCATGACCTCCACGAGCAAGGGAGCATTGACCGGGGCCAAATGGGCGAATACATCAAAGCAGTGAAAAACCAACCCCAGCAGCAGCAGCAGGCACCAGCCCGACAACAACAACAGGAACCCGGCCTGGGAATTATTCAGAACCCGCTACCCGCGCACGCACCGGCAATAGCACCAGAAAACCAGAGGGTTAACCCTATCTTAACCTCCACTGATGAACCCCGCGATAGAGGTCAAAATTGGCAAATAGAGGGACCTGCTTCCTTCATAAACACCAACCCTCCAAACCACGTTAACCGAACCGTTCACTCCATACCCCGAATTATCCCCGCCAGAAGAAGCCAACCGCCGATTATCCGCACGCCACCACAACCAACCATAGCGCCACCAGCCATACAACTCCAACCGGGTAGGACCTTGATCCGCCCAGTCGAGCCCCCACAAATACCACCGCCACTAGGACCCATCATTGTACCACCTCGTGCAACCATGCCACCACAATCCACTCGTACCCCTACAACTCGGACCATCATCACTACACCCCTGCCTAGGCCCCCTATCATCCGACCTAACCCTCCATCTATCTCCACTACACCAATCATAACTCCCCAGCTCGCCACGGTGCTTAGAAGCGGGCGTATGTTCCAAAGAATTTTTCCCCGAGCCGGACAACCAGACGACCGCAAGAAGAAGAAGAAGAACACCCGAAGAGCCGCACCAGAACATCTTATGATTTGTGAAGCACCTGGATAAAACCCCTGCGCGAATTTCTATTCCGGAGCTAATTAAAAGATCCAAAGCTCATCAAGAAGTACTTCAACAATATCCGCAAAGAGTGATGGTCAATGAAACTCTCCCCGTAAAAGATTACATCGCTTTAACCCCGAGAAGTGAACATCCTGCTCTCATTTTCACTAATGAAGAATTGGCCAAACCGTAAACAAGAAAATATGCACTATGTATCACTATCGGTATCAACGAACGTATATTGAGTCTTGTCTAGTTGACACCGGTGCATCTATTAATGTCTTGCCACCGAAACACTACGGTTGTGTGGAATCCCGTAAGAAGATATTCGGCCATCGCAAATCACCGTGACAAGATACGATAATTCCAAGAGGCCCGCCCATGGCATGGTCACACTTGAAGTCAAACTCGGACCCCGGGTTGTTACCGTCGACTTCCATGTTTTGGATATGGATCCAACTTACAAAGCCATCCCGGGAAGGCCTTACCTGGAAGCATTAGAGGCCGTAGCTTCAACCAATCATCGGTGCATCAAATTTCCCTTCAAGGGACAAGTTGTCAAAGTAGTGAGTATGCCCGTGGATTGCTTGGTTACTCTCCCCCGGCTTGCCGAATCAACCGCATTTACAATCCTTGATCTACCAAGGGATAAAAGACAGTCTAGGCAAGTTTGGAGAAAGAAGAAAGATAACGCCAAAACCCTTGGGTGGCGTATGATGGAGAGTCTGGGATATCAAGAAGGCCTAGGACTGGGGAAAGAACTGCAAGGCATCACAGAACCCATTCAGCTAGTGAAGACGACAACAAGGAATGGGGTAGGGGATGATGGGACACGGGATAATGGCCGAAAACGGCCAAAAATACTTCCAAGGATGTCTGCGCAAGTTCTTTGATAAAAGAGAAACAATACAAATGATTGAAGAGCGGGAACCACAAGAACAAGTGAAGAGGAAGAAGGTGGGCGACCTAGGGGATGAGACACATATTGACGTATCATGGTTATTTGCTGAAAAAGGGTCAAGTGATGAACCGTTCGCAACGAGCCTTCTAACGGTCAAAGTCCAGGCATTCAACGAGTGTCATCTTCTCGGATCTAGCAGACTCATTCCCGACGGATCCATTGTCAGTTCTAGATGACAAAGACGGATGCCCTCTTTACCCGTCCTTGCTTGACTTGTTCCCCTCTCTATCAATATCTCAACCCAAAATAACAACCAACCAAACCCCCACTGTATTTATGTTTAGTACTTCTCAAAAAGATCAAAAAAAAAACGTCCTTTTCTCAAACCAAATCTCGCTCGAAGAGACGTCCCAACTCGCTCCGAAGGACAACCCGAATCAGGAGGCCACCCGATCTCTGATCGATCTCCTTTGCCCTTCGTCAATAAATTCCACTCCATCCACCTCCTCCTCACCTCCTTATTTAACTTCTTCTTCTTTAGGTTTAGTTTACAGCAAAAGAAAAACAAAAATCAGAGGTAGAAGAGTTCCAGGGAGATATCTGCATCAGTTAGCGCAGAAAAGCTTAGAATGCGCCAAGCTACCGGAGTATTTAGAGGATGCAATCCAGATAGGAGAAATTCGATATGAGGAGAGAAACAATGTTGATCCAACTTTAGGGGTCTACGAGGTTGTATCAGAAAAGGATCCTGACACCGAGGATGAAGAGGAGGATTTGGCTGATGCCTATGCATCCGGTTTAAGAAGATTCGAAGAACCATCAGCCACGGTGGATGAACCGACTAAGGAACTTAATCTCGGAACACCGGAAGATCCTAAGAATATCCTCATCAATGCCAACCTCGCCCCTTCAGAAGAACAGAATCTAATGGGGGTATTACAAGAATACAAAGACACGTTCGCTTGGACATACGAAGATATGCCGGGGTTAGATAAATCATTGGTAGAACATCGACTGACTTTAAAACCTGAGGCTACCCCGGTCAAGCAAAAGTTAAGAAGATTCCACCCGTACGTGGCATTAAAGATGAAGGAAGAGGTCGATAAGTTGCACCAAGCAAAATTCATTAGAGTCGTCCTCTATCCACAATGGGTGGCAAATATAGTCCCAGTCATGAAAAAGGATGGAAAAATTCGAATTTGCATTGACTTCAGGGACTTAAACCGAGCGTGTCCAAAAGATGATTTCCCCCTTCCTCATATCGATGTTCTTGTTGACAACACACTGGATACGAAACCCTATCATTCATGGATGGATATTCGTGGTATAATCAAATCCGGTTAGCGAGAAGAGGATCAAGAGAAGACCTCATTCACTACACCTTGGGGAACTTATTGTTACGTTGTCATGCCCTTCGGATTAAAGAATGCCGGAGCAACTTATCAAAGGGCCATGGTAGCAATATTTCATGATATGATGCATAAATTTGTAGAGGTGTACGTGGATGATTTAGTGGTCAAATCTCGAACCCAAAAGGAGCATGCTGAGGTATTGAAGAGGGTTTTGCAACGAGCCAGGGAATATAAGCTCAAGATGAACCCCAAGAAATGTGTGTTTGGAGTATCGTCTGGAAAGTTACTTGGGTTCATTGTCGGCAAAAGAGGCATCGAAATCGATCCCAACAAGGCCAAAGCTATTATTGACATGCCTCCACCAAAGAACCTAAAAGAGCTGAGAGGGTTGATTGGCAGGTTACAGTTCGTTCGCCGGTTTATCTCACAGCACTCCCAAAGGTGCAAACCTTTCTATGAGTTAACCAAGGCGAAGGCCGAATTCAGATGGGATTCGAGGTGTCAAGAGGCATTCAATGGTTTGAAGAAATATTTGTCAAGCCCATCTGTGCTCAAACCTCCGGTTCCCGCAAACCCATGATCTTATACATCTCGCCTTGGAGGGATCCTTGGGAGCAGTGTTGGCACAAGTAGATGATGAAGGGAAAGAGCGAGCGGCATACTATCTGTCCAAAATCTTTGATCCTTGTGAACAAAAGTATACAACCATGGAGAAAACCTGTGCCGCCCTGGTTTGGGTGGTCCAGAACCTCAAACATTACTTTCTGGCTCACGAGGTTAATCTCATTGCTCGCATGAACCCCATCAAATTTCTCCTTGAAAAATCTGTCCTGACTGATCGTTTGGCACGCTGGCAGAGTTTCCTCTCCCAATTTGACATCACCTACACCCAACAGAAGGCAATCAAGGGCTATGCAATTGCCGAGCACCTTGCCCATCATCCTATCCCAACTTTTGACCCTATCCAGTCAGATTTTCCCGATGAAGAATTGATGTCCATTCGATCTTCTAATCTGTGGACTCTATACTTTGACGGGGCATTAAACTCCCAGGGTAGAGGGATAGGGATTGTTCTTCTGTCTCCCGAAGGTGTCACCATTCCACAGGCTTTTCAGCTCCATTTTCCAGCAACAAACAATATAGCTGAGTATGAAGCCTTGTTGGCCGGACTGGAGGCCGCTCACTTCTATGGTGTCACTAAACTAAGGGTAATTGGTGATAGTCAGTTGATACTTCGCCAAGTACTGGCCAAATATCGCACATCTCATCCTGGGCTCAAACCATACCAAGAACTCACCACTTGCTACATCAAGCTATTCTCCAAACTCGAATTCATTCATGTCCCTCGTGCTCAAAATATTCTTGCCGACGCTCTTGCCTCTCTGGCATCTTCACTATCTGTCCCGCTAGGCAGACAGGTTAGGACGATCTATGTCCGCCGACGTACCATTCCGGCAGTAGAAGATGCACGGTTCTTAAAGGTTAAGGAAGAGTTTGAAAGGAAAGAGTACATTGAGCAAAAGGAGGAAGTATCTTTGGTCGAGTTGGAGGAACTAGAAGAAGGTGAGAAACCATGGTATTATGAGATTGCGAATTCTTGTCGTGATCGACGTACCCGCCGGGATCAATCGCCGAAGAGAAGAGAGCCATAAGGAGAGTCTCCCAGAGATACACCATCTTAGGCGGGATGCTTTACAAAAGGAGCTTGGCCGGTGTTCTGTTAAGATGCGTAGATGAAGAGGAAGCTGAATTGGTGCTTGAAGAAGCACACTCCGGAGTATGTGGAGGCCATGTAAATGCTCAAGCCCTCGCCAAGAAGATCATCAGGCAAGGGTATTATTGGCCTACTCTGGAAGAAGATTGCTCGATCTTTGTCCGGCACTGTCATCAATGTCAACTCCACGCCGACAAGATTCACTCTCCCGCATCTTCCCTTCATCCGATCCACGCCCCATGGCCCTTCGCTATGTGGGCTTTTGATGTTATCGGACCCCTCGGTGACCCAAACTCCACAAACAAAACCAAATCCTTCATCCTAACTGCAACGGAGTACTTCACCAAGTGGGCGGAAGCAGAAGCATATGTGGAGATCAAGGCATCAACGATGCACCTTCATCAAGCGCAACATCATTGCCGGAGTTCGGGATCCCGAGCGACATCATCACCGACAATGGACCGCAATTCATCTCTCAGGAGCTACGTGACCTTTGCAACAGGTATTGCATCAGATTGCATCATTCATCTCCATATTATCCTCAAGGCAATGGTCAAGCAGAAGCCACCAATAAAACCCTGATAAAGATCATTAAGAAGACTTGTAAGTCTAGCAAGTTCGCAGACTGGCCAGATAAGTTAGTCGATGCTCTATGGGCCTACCGCACTTCTATTCGAACCCCAACGAGTCGACCCCCTATGCCTTGGCATTTGGGATGGAGGCGGTAGTTCCATACGAAGTAATCATTCCTTCCCTCCGAGTCCAGATCGATCGAGATATCCCGATGGATGAACGCCGAGATTCTCTTCTCGCGCAACTCGAACTCTTGGATGAAAGGAGGCTGGCCGCTGCCGAACATGCTAGATCTTACCAAAATAGACTTAAAAGATTTTATCAGAAGAGGGTGGTAGAGAGAAAATTTGAAGTCGGTGAGGTTGTGCTTAAAAGAATATTTGTTAAGCCGGGCGGTCCCCGCTCCAAACTTCAACCAAATTGGGAGGGTCCTTATGTTATTTCGGTCATTTATCCCGGTAATTCATATAAGCTGACTAATGCAGAAGGAGAAGAGCTAGCTCATCCCTGGAATGGTGTCTACCTCAAAAAATATTTCCCTTAAATCAAAAATCAAAAAAAAATCTATAAAATCCAAAGGTGTGAAGTATAATGATAGCATCCAACGCTTACTTACCCGGAGCACCAACTTGTCACCTAGGGGAATAAGGATAAGGCATCATACTACACACACTACACGCCAAGTCTTGAGATCCGATGATCGGGAGCCAGAGAGAAAGCTAGGCAACGCTTGGTAAAGGAAGGTCAACCTAAACCCATTCTCTTCTCGTTTCGGTCCAGAATAGATGAATGGGGTTAGAATGAGGAGTATCGAAAGTACCCGTTGCCTTAGTAGGAGCATGCCTCTGATAAGAAAAGGTGCCAAAAGATGGGCAATGACCCCTCAGGTCAGCAAAAGAATAGACCTGTCTGAATGTGTACCGACAAAAGCCCAAAAGAAAAAAGGCTCCAAAAGATGGGCAATGAACCCCTCAGGTCAAAATCAAGCAAAAGAAAAAAGACCTGTCTGAATGTGGGCCATCAAAGAAAAGGGCTAGAATGAAAGACCCAAGGATGTCGAATCCCGAACGGGCAATGCAGGCACTAGTAGAGAAACAAATTCGACACCCCCGAATCCTATTAAGGACTTACCACCAATCCTCTTCCCTCTTTAACCTCGTGGGTAAGGTTGACCGACTGGATCTAAGAAGAGCCATAGCCTATCAAAGGCGGAAGGTCAGAAGATCTCGAACTAGGCACTTTCTCACACGTAATGCCTACCCTTAACCCTTAGGTGACGATGATAGGCACCTACAGCAAGTATAGCAAAGGATGAGATGATCGTGTCCTTCACACCGAACAAAAAAAATCGAATACTTCAAAAACACCAAACAAAATCTATAAAGTCAAAAATCTTAAAAATTAAATATTCAGAACAACAAAAAAATCATAAAAGTTCTCAAAACACCAAAAACATTATAAAACCATCAAAACCCAAACAAATCAAAAATTTCAAAACACCTAAAGTTTGCTATCTAGATTGGCTAGCTGCCTTTGCATTCATGTTTAATTTCAGTCTTGCATGCTTTCTTTGTGCATACTTATGTTTTTCTGTTATCTTTACCTTGATAAGGCCGATGTCCCTTGACAAAAGGTCAAGGCAACTTTGCCCTCTCCTCGCAAGGGACTAAGCCAAAATAAAGTTCTAACCTCTTTTCTCAAGTGGATGCAGGAACAGGAGAAGACATGCCAACTTCATATTCCCAGACATTTGGAGGAAGCAAAAACACAATAAAATCAAAAATTGAAAAACAAAAGTGGACTACCCCGACCCCTATTAGGACTTGCATTTAGTATTGCATCTATCAAAATAAATAATATTTGAGATGTTGAAGACCTCAAGTCTAGAGGGGGCTAAGCCTGAGAACCCCTTCAACAAAATCAGTGAGGGCTCAGTCATTCCCTAGGCTTGCGGATAGGCCAAAGTTGTATATACGGGGACAATGGTTTCTTCATGGATGTCCTGACCCGTTATGTTCAACCTATATCTTCAACTATTTTCTTATACTTATTTGTATTTCTTTAAACCCAGCATGCATCATTTCATACATGCATCATCCCACCACAACCATTTCCTGCTTCCTTCCAGTCCCATCATGAACCTTTTTAAAGATGGTCTTTTACAGTCCCTAGAGGAGGTCTTGATTTTCCGAAAAAATCGGCTTTCAATATGCTTCGACGATGTTTTCCATCAAAACAAGAAGTTGTTCCATGTCAAACTGAACTGGTATTTCTGAGTAAACCTCATGAATTTGAAGAACCCAACCTTTGTTGATTGGCTGTCTCCTCTTTACTTTTCGCAATTTACCGCATTTCTGCCGAGTCCAGCACACCATGCAGTTCGGGTCCTGGCCGGTAACAATTCTCCCCCACGTGGGATTTTAGTTATTTTCAGTACTGTTTTTCTCTTTAACCAATCAACCAGAGGGAAGGTTTCGATAAGACAAAGGGTAATCTCGGAGTCCGGTAAAGTTTTCTTCCACTCAACTAGGCCAATGAGGGCCTGTCTAAATCTACACCTTGGCGCCACCTTTTCAGTCCATTACCACTTCATTCCGCTACACCTCATTACGCTTCGCTACATTCGCCTACGCTTCATTCATGTCACTCCCCTACAAAGCCGACGCCAAGGCGAGGCAAGCTGTAGACACGCAATTTCGGCCTAGTTGGAGAGCTCAAATTCTTGTTTTCATGAAGAATATTTGAATAACCTTTCAAGAGAACCGAGTTTTCCAAAAAAATTAAGGTCTTTGGCGCATTTCGAGGAGGGCAAAACCCTGTGTATAAGGGCTCCTGGCGCCCTACTTATAGGGCACCAGGCGCCCTACAAATAGGGCACCAGGCGCCCTGTTTATAGGGCACCAGGCGCCCTATAAACAGGGCACCAGGCGCCCTGTATACAGGGCACCAGGCGCCCTATATACAGGGCGCCTGGATCCAAATTAAATTGATTTGACAGGTTGATTTGACCCCCCGCAGTGACTTGTCTTGTCGATTTGACATATCTCATGATGCTAGCGCCCCATATACAGGGCGCTATGCCACATGGCACTGTTTTTCAAAAATGGCCAAAGTGCCCTCTTTTGGGCTATAAATAGAGCCCCATTTGGAACTTGGAGGAGGTTCCAACTCCGTGCCACCCTAGAGATCATCCAACACTACGATTCCAAGCCACATTCACCCTCCAAAAGCCTCCAAACCGATCCAAAATCTTCCACTAAAAACCCCAAAACCCTCTGTTTTTGTCACCCAGAAGTATGATTTTTCTCCAACTTTGAGAGCTTCTACCCGTCTCTCCTCTTATATCCAGCACCCAAACCCTCTTCCATGGGCTTCATTTGAGTATTGTCTACAAGGAGGAGCCCCTACTTCGTCCTGGAAGCCTCCCAGTACTCCGGAGCAGCGCCGCGAAGAGGAGAAGAAAATCTGTTCGGGCCAGACTTAGTGCCCCGTATACAGGGCGCTTTGACTTGGTCAACGCGCCCTATAAAGGGGGCACCTTCTCCTGGCGCCCTATATACAGGGCACCAAGAAGGACAGAAGCTTGTTTTCGTTATTTTTAGATTCCGATCGTCCGTTTAATCGAGTTTTGTCTCCCTTTTTCGCTTTTGCACCGATCATCAAGTTATTTAGCACGTCTTAGAGCATCTTTGCATTTCATATACGTTTAAAACCTACCAAAAATAGGGGTTGGGATTTCGTCCCAATCCGGTTAGTCTTTTCCCATTTGCATGTTTGAATCTAAATTCGAGCTCGATGCTATGCTTTCGTTAGAACTAATGAAACCTTCACTTGTCTACATGTTTTCCTATGGACATTCTTAGGTAGATCCGATCGAGGCGGAGCTTCAACCGGATTGAAGGCAAGGGATTCACTAAGCTCTCTTCTTTCGGCCGGCCGAGAGAGGAGAAGTCGGAACTCAACAATCTCCCCGCTTCCGGAGGTACGACGGTCATCTTTCTATTTCATTCTTCATCCCATCATACTTTGGAGCCTTTGGTTCCTGGCGACCACAACCACTAACATCCCATCCACCAAGTCACCAAAGCGAGCGTAAGGGGGTTCCGGGGGGGGATCCGCGGATGTCCCGTTCCGGGTGCTTACAAACTTCACGAATAAAATGATGATGCAACTCAATATGCTTTGGTCGGCTGTGAAATGATGGATTTTTTGTCATTGCTATTGTAGCTTTGTTGTCACATATAATACTAGTCGCTTATACTTGAGTTTGTTGCAAATCTTCCAAGACTCTACACATCCAAATAGCTTGACATGTAGCCAAAGTTGCAGCAATGTACTCAAATTTAGAAGATGAAAGTGCAACACTTACTTATTTCTTTGACATCCATGATATAGCTCCAGATCCATAGCCAAAAGCAAATCCAGAAGTACTCTTCCTATCATCTATTGAACTTGCCCAATCACCGTCAGTAAAACCAAGTAACTCAAAAATAGATACATGTTTATGCCAGATTCCATAATTGCTTGTGGCTCGAATGTAGTGAAGAATTCTCTTTGCTGCACCAAGATGATGAACTAAAAGACAATGCATGAACTGTGAAATCAAACTAACTGAATACATAATATCCAAACTTGAATGAATCAAATACATGAGTCTTCCAACAATGTTCCTATACAGTTTAACATTTGCCTTTGCAAGACCATCATTCATTGTCAAATTATCACATATATTCATAGGAGTAGAAAACCCTTTGCAATTTAGCATATTAAATTTCTCAAGCAAATCAAATGCATATTTCTCTTAAGAAATAAAAATACCCTTATCAAGTTGATAAACTTTTAGACCAAGGAAATAATGTGACAAGCCCAAATCATCCATCTCAAATTCATGCATCATACTTTTCTTAAAAGAAACTATAAGATACTCAAAAGATCAAGTGTATATTATATCATCCACCTAAACACAAACAATAATGATATCAGAACCTTTTACCTTTACATACAAGGTAGGTTCACTTTCACTTATATGAAAGTCATCCTTGCAAAGATGAAAATTTAACCTTCCATACCATGCTCTCGGTGCTTGCATAAGCCCGTAGAGAGCCTTTTTTAACTTATACACCTTGTCTTCCTTACCATTCACAACAAAACCTTATGGTTGGTTAACATACACATCCTCTTCTAAACATCCATTTAAAAATACAGATTTGACATCAAACTAGAAAACATGTCATTTCATGTGTGCTGCAAGTGCTAAAATATGTCTAGTGGTTTCAAATCGAGTTATAGGTGCAAATGTTTCAAAGAAATCCACATCTTGTTGTTGTGCATACCCCTTAAAAAAAGTGTAGATTTGTATTTTTGAACACTTCTATCAGCCTTATACTTTACCTTGTAGATCCATTTCACACCAATTGCATCTTTCTCTTTACACAACTCTACAAGCTCCCAAGTGTCATTCTTTTCAATGGCAACAATCTCCTCTCTCACAGAACACTCCCATTCTTCTTTTCCACATGCATTTTCAAAACATATAGGCTCACCAATAAGAAATGCAGATGTACAAGATTCATAAAGCTCTCTTAAAGAACGTACCTTTCTTGGAGGAGTTTCACTTTCAAATGTAGGCTGAAAAATGTTGTTGGTTGGATTGTTTATAGTGATAGAAATGTATGCCCTACAAGCTAATCGTATATGATATGATTCGACATTTCTAGAAATATCTCATTCAATTAATTAGGCAAATCTTCATTATAAGCTCTTATTATATGCGAATATCATAATGAAGTCCTTGATCAAATACAATGATGATTAAATCATATGAGATCATGATAATGAAATTGATCATCTAGAGGTATTTGATCTAAATGTTCCTAGTCATAGGATACTTGAGACGGGATATCAAGGATCCATATAAACTAGTGTATGTGATGTCTTCTCATGTGATGAAGATGACCGATCTCATTGGTCATTAGTGTGGAGACACTGAGATACACATACAGGTGCTTATTAGTTGAATGAGTTCACTGAACTGACTGAATTAGAAAACCTGAATGGTATCTTACCGAACAGTCTATCAGGGTTTTCTATCATCACGGTTGCATGGTTGGACCTTTGACCTAAGTTGCCAAAGATGCCTTGTTGGGTGGAACTTGTGCTTTGACCATTGACTTATGTATCACTATTTAAATGGTCCAGTATAGCAATGGATCGGGTACAAAGGAAAATCTGATGGAGGCAATTGAGTGGACAATAAGGAATCATCCACTCTCGGTAAGTGAGAGTGAATGTCCAATAGGATAGTACTCTAAATCCCTGGCCAGGGTAGATAGGATAATTGGAAAATGAGTTTTCTAATTGATCCAATTCCGAGTACATGATCCTATAGAGTCGGTACACTAAGGAGTTGACAGTCGATGCCGTACTCCTTTCCGACCGGGACATTGGATGGATGAGGGTTTATATCCATATGGTAACTGATGATGGAAAGGCTCAATGAGATGAGATTATCCCCATAGCCATTTGGGATCATGGGATGTGGCTTGTACCCTTCATGATCGGTAGGCCGATTAATCTGTTATCATATAACAGATTTAATTAGATTAAATAAAATTGTTCTATTTTATTTAGGCCTCAACCAAATGGGCTATTGGGGCCTAGTGGGTCACATACAAAAGGACTTATCCACAAGTACAACGGCAAGGGCGTAATTTATGGAGATTTTGGGTTTTTATGAAAAAATCTATAATTCTCTATAAATACTAATGGTTTCAGCCAAACCCCATCAATCCAAGGGTAAAAATCACGTCCTTATCCTCCTCCCTACCTCCTCCTCTCTCTATAAGGTGTCCATGGTCGATGGAGCTCCGTTCGAGAAGAGTTCTCGAGGCCGGCGCAAAGGGAGAACCTGTTGTGGATGAAGTTCGTGTGGATACTGCTGGAGACCGGACACTTGAACGGTTTGAAGAGCTTGATAATCTCATCTTCTTTCTCTCATGGGATTATATGAATCTCTATCAGGTATATTCGAACCCGATTTGATCGATTTTCGGTTTTCGTCGTTCGGTTTGGATTAAGACAGATTCTAAAGGAACCCATAGGAATCATCACTTACGCTGCACCATATTAAAATGGACAACTTCTTACAGTGGTATAAAATCTATGTTCAAGTCTCAGTCGAAACTGACGTCGAATCGATATTATTTCATGTTATTTATGTGTTCCTGAATCTGTGCAAACGTCTATTTTGTCGAGGCCACCATAATCTTTATGTGACTCAGATAAAAGATTGATTGGCTCCGTTAGAATCTCGTGATATAGGGCTTTCCAACTCCACAAACTTCTTGAAGTTTGGATCTCTCTAGTGTTCGGGAGAAGTCTCAAAATTTAGTGTTTCTGTCATGCCCGAATCGACACCCGGATTTAGGGATTTTGTGAAATCTCCATCCACAGAAGAAATTGAGGCTTGTAAAAGGTTTAGGATATGGGTAATATGATTACCTAACCTTTACCTTTGATCTCCAGCTTTGAACGACGGCGGAGGGAGATAATTTTTGAGTTTTCCAACGAACTAGCGTTCTGCGGAGTCTGGCGGTGCTGACCTGTTTCTTCCTGATTTTACGTTGATAGAGAATTTTTCTATGAAAGGATATATACATATTTAGAAACGTCATTTGATGAGGATTCTAAATTGTATTTTTTAAGAATATTTGGCTTCCGGGATAAGGAGTTATCCTCGTTTAAAAATGGAGATTTCTGCTACGAAATCTCGGTGACTGCCGCCACTTCTTCCTCATTTTGCAGTCGATTGGGATTTTTATTGGATATGAGGACAACTGTTTTGGATTCCTTATTTGATAAGGATTCCAACGCATATTTTTTAAAATTTTTTGAAGGTCTGGGAGGGAGATAAATCCGATTCTATAGGATGGATTTCCTCTCGATGAATAGTGCCCGGCGCGCGTAGAAGAGCGGCGCATGGGCGGGTACACGAGTGGCGGCTCAGCACCTGCGGAGTGCCGGAGCACACGGAGGCGCAATCTGGTGCACGCCGGAAGGACGCAGTGCGCCACCATACGCGGCGCAATGAGCCAGACACCTTATTTTATGATTTTAAAGTGTTTAAAATCATAGAAAAATCCGAAAAATTGCCAGAAAATTCCAAAAAAATCTTAAAAATCCTATAATATTATTTAACATGCTTTAAAGTGTTTAATGGCATGTTAGATAATTTAAAGCTTTATTTACATAGATTCACTCCTAGTTAAACTTTAAAATTATTTTAAAGGTTTAACTTAATTTTTTTAATGTCTTAATTAATTCTATAAAATGAGATTTTACAGAATATAAATTGGGACATTGATTTATGACTTTGCACTGCATTGGGAATGCATGAATGATCTAAATAGTTTAGATGTGTATGTTTATTTCATATAAATTATTTATATGTTGTTGTCATGTTATTTTCATGTTATTTATTTCATGAAAAATCGACATGCATGAAATTGAGAATTTAAAAATAAATTATATAATTTTATGCTTATATATATGATATATCTCATATAATTATCACGTATGCGCTCTATGTTCATGTGATGAATGTTAGTGTGTGTATGGAGGTGATCATGGACTTAATTGTGCTTGGCTTGTGATTGCTTTTAATTGTGTTGGTTATGTTATTAAATGGGACCTGCGTGTGCCTCCTCTCTCTCTATACAATCTGATTGTACATTCTACCTCCCTCCATTAATGTACTCCCTTTGGTTAAAACCAAGGTTTCTTATTGAGTTATGTACATTTGTGGGTCTGCATACCCTTAAGCCGCTTGTAAGAGTTAGAAGCCGGTTCGTGGAAGATTGGAGAGCGGGACCACTTGAGGAAGCACCCTTCTAAAGTGGGAGCATGCCAACTGAAGCATTTGAAGCAAGGATTTGCACCTATAGGGGTGCCTTAGGTGCATGCTTAGGGTTAAGTCCATGATCACCTATTTTTATGCATATTTGATATGTGGTTGTGTGCTATCTTTTATACCTTAGATATATGATATTCCAAAGGTATTATATATACTTAGCACATATTCTTGATGAGACTAAAATAAAATCCCTTCTTATTTTAATTAGGTTGATAAACGTGTGACATTAAGAATGACTCACGTAGCCTTCCGTTGTTATGGTCTTGATGAGCTAATCTTAAATTGGATGGGTTTGTTGTGTTTCTCATAAGACTCATTCAGCAAGGGATTGGTGATCATGGCCAAGGCATTTGCCAAACTTTGGGGTGGACCATTGCATGGCCTTGTTGTGTTTCCCACAAGGGCTATGTTAAGAATTCATCCTCATAACGTAACAAGCGGATTTGACCTAACTAAAGTATATAGCTTGTTGTGTTTCCCACAAGGTTATAACTCTATAGGCTAAATGACTAAGAATTGCAAGGGTTGCAATTGGTAAAAGTTACCTACCTATTAAGTATGGGATGACTTGTTATGTTTCCCACAAGGTTGTCACCATAAAGTTAATAGGGTCTTAATCCCCACTAGGATTTCATCGTGATATCCCGTCTTTGCATAATGAAGGTTATGCAAATTCATCGAAAATTAGTGGGAGCATAAATTAGGATCAAAGACCATATCTTAATTTTAATGAATGTCTGCAATGTTATATTGATAAAATTATATCTTAGTTGTAGAATACAATGATAAACCACCATTAGTATGGCATATTAGATGTCAAATAGCTTAATGGCTCACACTTCTTAGACTGGTTTAAAACTAAGAGAATTGTTCTCATAGTTGACCAATTAACTATTCTACTTGAGAAGTAGGTGTCTCCTAAATTATCTAATGATGTGAAAGAAAGATAAGATCCTATCTTATAGACAAGATGCATTGTTTGCCTTAAACTAGATGTTAGTCTCTATGAGATATAAATTGTAGAGACAACATGGATAAATGGATATGAGATCCATCATGGCTCATATTGATGAGCTAACTAAAGGGCAAGTTAGAACAACAATACATCTTAATTACTTCTTGTTGGTGAGACCAATAGTAAGAAGTAAAATCATTAGATAGAAATAGGAGAGAGTTAATAGTAAAAGAAGGTGGTCAAGATAATAAAGCCATAATAAGATAAAATTATTCCACTATCATGATGATGGTAAGTGGAAGAGGAAGTACAAAGTGTATTGTACATAATGCAAAAGTGGAGCTTGAGAAGGTTCATGTATCCAAGTCATTGACACTTACTTGTTTTAAATATACACTTAATAGTATTAGATACTATATGTGTATATCATAATATTAGATACTATGGATGCATCTAATGGTATGAGATACTAGATATGCATCTTATATCTACAAGGAGTTGTAGATGATGACAAGTAAATGGAGGCTTAATAAAGAAGATGTTGACCTACATATGAAATGGTGCAAAAGTTGCATCATTATTAGTGGGAGGTGCAATTCTTTAATAGACTTATAGAGATGTCTTAATAATTAATATTGCTATTATATCCTTCTACAAGAACATTATATGATTTCCTACTTGAATAAATGTTGATTTATTCTAAGCTATGGAATTGATAGATATTCTAATAGATTGAATGGCAAAGTGTTTTCCAGTGGGAGATTAATAAATTGTTTAATCATATTTGATATGTTAGCTCTCATGTTATGTGTGAATATTCCTTTTAAGAGGAAATGGGTTGATTTAGATCAATCTACACTTTAGCTTTATATAGACATGGAGAATGGGTTAATGAGTTATTAGAACTCGTACATCTAGATGTATATTAGCCCATATCTAATAAGGCTAAAGAAGAATATTTCTACTTCATTATTTCAAAGACGATTGTAGGCACCCGGATGAGCCGGTTCGGTTCGTGATGGAGAGCGTGTCGGTTTGTAGTTGAGTGGAGGGTGTGATGATGAGTGTGTGGTCACCAGGAGCCGAAGACTCCAAAGTGTGATTAGGTATGAAGCAAATGAACTAGAATAAGAAAGAGTTTGACCGTCGTACCTTTGGGGATGTAAAAAGGGAGGAGATTGTTAGGTTCTAACTTCTCCTCTCTCGGCCGGCCAAAAGGGGAGAGCTTTAGAGAGTTCTTTCACCTACGATCAGATTGAAGCTTCACCCCGATCGGTTCACCTAAGAATGTCCTGCATAAAAACATAAAGAAAATAAATAAAGATCATTAGCTCTGGCGTGAGTATAGCATCATGCTTGGTATAGACTCTGAATCATGCAAAAGAGAATGAACTACCCGGATTGGGACGGAATCCCAACCCCTATTTTTGGTAGGTTTTTAAACATATATGAGGTGCAAAATGATCTAATGCATGCCAAATAACATGATGAACAGTTCTAAGATGAAAACGGAAAACAAAATCTTGATTAAACGGGCGATCGGACTCTGCAAATCGCCAAAAAAGCTTCTGCCCCTGCTGGTGCCCTATATATAGGGCGCTAGCTGCAGGTGCCCCCCTTATGGGGCGTGTTGACCAAGGTCAAAGCGCCCTGTATATGGGGCACTAAGTCTGGCTCGAACAGATTTTCTTCCCCTCTTCGCGACGTCACTCCGGAGTGCTAGGCGGCTTCCGGGACGAAGTAGGGGCTCCTCCTTGTAGACAATATGCAAATGAAGCTAGTGGTAGGTGGTTTGGATGCTGGATGAAAGTGGAAAAACAGAGAAAAGCTCTTAAAGTCGAGAAAAAACCACGTTTCTGGATGACAGAAACAGAAGGTTTTTTGGGTTTTTTGTGGATGATCTTGGATCGGTATGAAAGGTTATGGGAGGTGAAAGTGGCTTGAAAACGTAGTCTTGGATAGGCTCTAGGGTGGCACGGACTTGGAACCCCCTTTCAATTCCAAATGGGGTCTATTTATAGCCCAAAAGAGGGTACTTTGGCCATTTTCGAAAAACAGTGCCACGCGGCATAGCGCCCTATATATAGGGCGCCAGCATCATGAGGTCCGTCAGATCGACAAGACGAGTCACTGCGAGGGGTCAAATCAGCCGGTCCAGTCGATTTGATTTGGTGACAGGTGCCCTGTTTATAGGGCGCCAAGTGCCCTATATACAGGGCACCAGGCGCCCTATATACAGGCTCCAGGTGCCCTATATACATGGTGTTTGGCCCGGTCGATTGTTCTATCGATCCCCTTCGAAACGTGCCAAAAACTTGATCCATCCAGAAAACATGATTTGCTTTGAATATTCTTCATGAAAACAAGAATTTAAACTCTCCAACTAGGCCAAAATTGCGTGTCTACAACTTGCCTCGCCTTGGCGTCGGCTTTGTAGGGGAATGACACGGATGTAGCGTAGGCAAATGTAGTGAAACACAGTGAGGTGTAGCGGAATGAAGTGGTAATGGACAGAAAAGGTGACGCCAAGGTGTAGATTTAGACACGCCTTCCTTAGCCTAGTTGAGTAGAATGAAACTTTACCGAACTCCGATGTTGCCTTTTGTCTTATCGGAACCTTCCCTTTGGTTGGTTGATTGTGCGGAAAACTATAACTAAAATCCCACGTGGGGAAGAATTGTCACCGGCCAGGACCCGAACTGCATGGTGTGCTGGACTCAGTAGAAAGTAAATTGCGAAAAAGTAAAGATGAAACCAATAATCAAACAAGGTTGGGTTCTTCAAATTCATCGGGTTTTACTCAGGAATACCGGTGTGGTTGAATGGAATATCTTGTTTTGATGAAATTATCATTGAAACACGGTTAAAATCAGATTTTCGGGCAGACCAAAGCCTCCTCTAAAAGCCATAGAAAGACTGTGACGGTAAGGTCGGCATGAGTGTGATTATGCATGAAGTGATGCGTGATGATGCATGATGCATGTTGGGTTTAAAGAAATACAAATAAATATAGGAAAATAGTTGAAGATATAGGTTAAACGCAACGGGTCAGGACATCCGCGAAGACACTGTCGTCCCCGTTTACTTGACTTTGGCTTATCCGCGGGCCTAAAAAGTGACTGAATCCTTCATCGATTTTGTTGAAGGGGTTCTCCGACTCAGCCCTTTTAGATCCGAGATCTTCAACGATATATATGCGAGACTATGCTAGATAAACAGCCCGTGCAAGGCTCCAGGTGCCCTATTTATAGGGCGCCTGACGCCCTGTTTGTAGGGCGCCAGGCGCCTTATAAGTGGGGCACCTACATGGACTTTAAGCTTGCTCCTTCCCGAGGTAGCCTTTTGATCCCTATAAGAATGGGGGACCCCCCCTTCTTCTCCCCCACACCAGCTACAGTGTTCTTCTTCTTCCTTTGCTCTGATGGCTTCCTCCTCTTCCCATCCAACTTGTCCAATCAAGATGAAAAGTTTTTCTGAGGTCCCGTGCCATATCCGGAACTGAGTGTCCATGGGAGTGGTAGTGACTTTATTAGGCACCCTTTTGTTTTGTTCTGAAGCCCTCTTTTCTGATCACGTGATGATTCTGCAGGACCTTCTAAACTTCCCCAACGCTCATCGTTACGGACAGGTGCTGTGGATAGCTCGATTGATGGCCGCCATCAACATCCACATGCAGTCAATTCTGAGCGGATGGGGTTTTTCTGGCATTCTGGTCCATGCCAACCACCTTCTTAAATATTTCTAGGACTTCTCTCGGGCGGGTGCGCTTCTCGAGATGTGGCATCCCGATACACACACCTTCATTTTCGACACCTTTGAGTGTATCGTCCTCTTAGAAGAGGTGGAACTATTCTTTGGGCTCCGTGCCATGCCTGGGTACGGCCAGGCCATGTTTATTCCCGTTGGACTGGTCACCGATTTGGACTTCCTTCGTGGCTTTATGACCACCGGAGAGGCTCGGTCCATCATGGTAGGTGGGCGTATTTACACCGAGGCACTGGCAGATTGGTCCATTGGCGTGATTCAAGGTGCCAGTGACAATGAAGATCTACTCTTGCCCGGTGCCAAAGGTGTTGTCACTTGCCTTGCCTCAGTACTCCTTTACCCATGTGAAGACGGGTGGCTCGACCCCACTTGCCTTCCTTGCATCTAGGGCATCTGGTCTAATGAGTGCATAGCCCACTCGGTGTTGGGTTATCTCTATGATGGCATGACCTCTGCTAGTGTTGGCAGGCCCATGTTTGGCAGTATCCTTTTGTTTATGTGTTGGGCTGACTGGCACTTCAAGTTTGATGTGTGCTTCAGACCGGCCACAGCTTCCCGGCTTTTTGCTCGAAGCCCCCTCCAGCCTCTCACTAGCCGTCTCTGCATGGAATACAAAGTGATGAACAAGTGTCCGTCGGTGAAGACCCGTGCTAACTGGCGTGTGTACTTTTCGGCTATGAGCTGTTCCAGATTTGTTCGTCCTACCGAGGCTATTATGTGCTAGAATGTTTGTGCCTCTACCGCTCCTGGGGTGGATCTTCGGTTGATCACTGGCTCCTCCTTCATCATCTAAAACCCACATCGGTGTCTTCTGTAGTTGGGCCAACCACAGCTCAAGGTTCCTCGTCTCTCCCACATTCCGTCCATCAAGGATCGTCAAACGGGCACGGCGGCTGACGATGAAGAATGCCAGAGCATTCTCGCCATTTGGGGAATTTGCAAGAGTTTCTCGCCGAGTGCCTACATGGAAGAAGACGAGGTTTGGAAGAGTCGGTATGTGGCAAAGCTGAGGAAGCTGCGCGATGGATTACTTGTATCTTCTTTCAGTTGTGTCCAGTTGTATGTTGTCTGCTTTTGTTGTGTTTAGGACTTGATCAGTGTAGATTTAGGGCTTGCTTGGTGTAGTTATTTTTCCAGTTGTGTCTGTGTCCTGTCAATGTTAGCAACCAGCAAAATATGCAAAAAAGGAATTAAATATCAATGTTTGCTGACAAATTTGTGTTTTTCATGAAGAATATAGCTTGTAAACACGTTCTATGAAATTTTTAAAATTTTGAAACTTTTGACCATGGCACTTTATATTTTCACCCCCGCACCTTTTCTTCATTTTACCATCTACTTTTTCAGCTTTTCTACTGCGCGAGATCTTTCCGGAGTGTGCAGCGTGTCGTGTAGATTCCATAGTAGGTTTCTCCCAACTGCAAACTTGTAGTTCATTTTGTTATTATCGTTTTTGCAGAAGGGACCGAACTGATCCAGAGTTGTTCTGGATCGGAACGGGAAAAGAGAAGGGGGCCAAGCCCCCTAACGCCCCCTTGATGGAGCGCTAGGCTCTGCCTGGCGCCCCATCATGGGGACGCCAGGCGCCCTATCAAGGGGACGCCTGGTCCAGGCGCCCCATAAATGGGGCACCTGGTCACTAGGTCCCCGTCTTCCTCATTTTGCTATTTCTGGCCCGTTCTGACACTTTGGCATGATGCAGATGACGAAGAGGTCCCGTGTTAAGCGTGGCGATGCCTCTGGTGCCGCCGGAGCTTCTTCTTCTGTCGGCGCTTCTTCTTCCGCCGGGGCTTCTAGTTCGGCCGACCCTGGCCCGTCGGAGTTGCCTTCCCTCCATCCTCCTCCGACCGTCTCGGTAACCAAATCTTGACTTCCGCTTTTGAATTATTCTTCAATTGTTGCCCCTAACATGATCGTTTGTTTGTGCAGAGGAAGATCAAGTCCCGGATATCCTGGGAGATGTGTAGACACGCCAAATTGGCTTGATTCGGAGCCTCAGACTCTTATTCCATAGGCGATATCCTTTATTTGACCGTTATCTGATTCGGATTATCTCGTGGACATGAGCTAAGGACATGGGTGGAGCCCCTCGCAAGTTGAGAATGGACTAATAATTTCTGGAATATTGTAGTAACCTTCAAGCGAGAGCCGCACGTGAACTATAAAAACACGAAGCCTGCCCTATGACCGACCTTGAATGGTCCATAAGTGAAGGTCTCGGGAATCCCGCACGTGTTCCGTAACATTCAGAGTTTCCGAGAAGTCATTTCGGTAGGCGTCGGTCAATGATGGCTTTCGTTATGGCTTTTTCGATCTGTGCTGACACGGCTATCCTGGACCACATGTTAGGCCTTTCCGGTCATCACCGGGTCTTTTCAGGTCATCCGGGTTGATTCTAGCCAAATATTTTCATCAACCGGGGCCATATGGCCATTTCGGTCAATTTTAGGGTTTCCCGGCTTTTCCGAGTTTCGGTTCACGTTTACCGGGTTAATCTCAAAGTTTTCGATGACTTCAGGTTTTCTGGTCGTACCGGACTTGTTCGGTCATCATTTTAAGTCATCCCGAGTTGACCCAAGATTTCTCGATCGGAACCGTGCACTTTCGGATCTTCGCCCCGGGTTTCGGCTTTCCACGAGAGGGTAAACCGGTAGAAAGCCCCGTGCGAACATCTCGGGAGTCATGCCGGCTGGTTTACCGACTTGAGGAGGTTAAGCTTAAGGTCCTCTTTCCAACGTAACAAACGGGAGCCGAATCGGACATCCCGTTTGCAAGATACGGCTCACGGAACACGCGCGCAGGAGAGAGAATCTAATGCGCCCCCTCTCCCCTTGAAAAGGGAGGGCGCGCCCTGCGCGCCCTCAACCTGAGGGCTCTGCGCACCCTCAAACTGGGGGCGCGCCCTGCGCGACCCCGGTTCCTTTGAAAAGCGGGGGCGCGGTCAGTTTCCGAAAATCGCAAATTACCCCGATTAACACCTTCTAAACCGGATTTTTGGAAGCTTTCCGCGGAGGATTTTCGATTATTTGTACCGCGCCCCCGGTTTGGGAGCGTGTTACGTATGTCAAGTCGATTTTTAGCAATTTCCGGAAGATTCCGTCGATTTTTAGCAGTGAGACGCGTAACGCGCCCCCGCTCCCTTTGAAACAGGGGGGCGCGCAGACCGCGCCCCCGAACTAGGGGCGCGCCCTGCGCGCCCTTGGTTTGTGGGCGCGCCCTACGCGCCCTCGTCCCCTTTGAAAAGCGGGGGCGCGGTCGGTCCAGTTTCTAAATTTTGCACCGGCTTCCTTCCCCTATAAATTGAGGGCCATTCTCAATGACCCAAGGTTAATCCCCGGTGCCTAACTCGTCCAGAGGTCGTCCAAGCTCTTCTCCAAAGCCGTCCCGACATCCAAAGGCGATCCGAAGTCAAGAGATCAATCCCGAGGTGAAGGAGAAGGCTCGATCCGGGTGCTCTGCATCAGCCAACTTCATCGACTTCTGCAGAAAATCAAAGACTCCTTCTGCAAAAGTCCTCAACATATAAGATTTTCATCTCTTCGTCCTCTTTCATATCCAACTGACGACACTCAATTCCGACTTTCCGTTTGTTCGTGGCAATTGCTACACTGAGGGCGCGCATCCAGGTTCTGTTTTATATATCCTCCCACTTTCAGAAATTTTACTGACTTCTACAGGAGGATTTAGGAGAAGTCATCAACATAGGAACTCTTACTCTCTGAGTCCTCTGTTTACTCCAACAAACGGCACTCGATTCTGACATCTGGGTCGTCCGTAGAATCCTCTGCACCAAATTCGCGCCAGAAGGGTGCAAAGGCTACCCGAACCGGCCTTCTTCAACCAACTCGGCTTCAACTCAAGCCGATCCATTCCATAAGCTTTCTCAACTCCCTTAACTCAGTTTATTTATTGTTTTAAAGCATATTTTAGTTTATTTAGATCATTTTTACCTAATCAAAAATAAAAAAAGGGGTTAGGACTCGCCCCAATTCGGTGAGTTCGATTCCAATTGCTTCTTTTTCATATTCTCTCTACAGTTACTACACTTCCCATAGTTCTAATCATTTTATTTCACTTGGTTTATTGTTCTAGTTGCACAGGTCTATCAATCTAGCATCGGTTGGAGACTCTTCTTCATCGGCCGGCCGAATAAGAAGAAGGTTGAACCCATATCCCGATCTCCCACACTAAGGTACACGGTCAAATCAACTCATCTCTTGTTTTTATTCTATAAAGCGGAGCCCACGGCTCCTGGCGACCACATTTTTCATGTTTTAATTTCATCTCCTCCTCACTCTCCTCCCACATTACCCGAACCATCTCTGGTGCTCGAGCGATGCCGTGAGATGAAAGTTCGGGGATCAATGTGAGTGTGGGATCGAGGTGAGGACATTTTACCGCTTTCCGAGTGTCTTTTGATTCACTCCCCCCTTTTCCCCCCTCTTCTATCTTTCACCTTCTTTTTGAGGTGCCGATCCGGAACCCGTTTTCGGAGTCGACAAGATGGTCTTCCATGCCTACAAGGGGTTGAAGGATTTCCAGAGGCACGACTGGATGCGATGGGTTTCGGCCCGTTGCTTCGCTGTTCCGCCTTCTGGGAAGACCTCCCCCTGATCCAGGCTTTGAGGAAGAGATGGGATTCTACCACCCATTCCTTCCTCTTCCCATGGGGGCATATGGTTCCCACCTTGGAGGATGTCTCCCGGATCATGGGTCTTCACGTTCACGGTCGCGCCATCACTGGCAAGACCTACCGCGACTACTCGGCCATGGTTCGGGACTTCCTGGGTCATCTGATCCCACACTGCCCCGGCGGACTGTGCGTTATGAAGTGCACGGACGTTGGGAACTTGCTCGGTCTGGGTAATGCCAGTGTGGGGAAGGACGATCTGGTGGCGGACGTCCTTGACGCATTGACGAAACGCGTGGAGCATTACTTGGTCGGTAAGGAGGGCACCGTCCAGGCCGATCAGGATCTCTGACGATTCCTCCTCTTCTTTCTGACCCGTCTTTTGCTGGCCTCGAAGATGGATAGGGTGCACCTGCGGTTTCTCCCATTTCTTGCCGACCTGTCGAAGGTCGGTGAGTATGCCTGGGGTGCCGCTATGTTGGCACACCTGTTCTCTTCGTTGGCGATGGAGAGCGGTCCGGTTTCAGTAGTCGGTTTTACTCCATTTCTTCAGGTATGCCTTGTGCCTTTTGTTCATTATTAATTCTGTTTTGTTTTTGTTGACTAACTGAGCTTTATTGGCAGGTATGGAGTTACTATCATATCCCTCTGGGTTGCACCCTGCTGAAGGGGGACCCTGAGTACCCGCTCATCAGCAACTGGGTTGCTGGTCGGTCTGCCTCTTCCCACCCTTACCAGGTAGAAAACCTGAGGAGGCAGCTGCTCTGCTTCCCCCACCATGAGGTATTCTGCCACTTTTCCTTTTCAGCCTTTTGGTTCTTCTTATTTATTGTCCTACCTTGCTTTTTCAGGTGGTATGGCGCCCGTATTCAGACCTTCATATGGATCGGCAGCCGTGGGTATCGGAGGGTCATCCGGTTTTTGGCCGTGACACCTTTCTGATTTGCTTGAATGAGATGGAGCCACTGTGGGTGCATCTCACGATGCGCTCACTGGGGCTTCACCAGGAGTGGGTGGACCTCCCCCCTTACCCTTGCCTGGGTCATTCTACCTGCGACCTGATCCAGGAGATCGACTGGAAAAATGAGGGCCAGTTTGTTGTTCGGATCTGGAAGAGGGGTGGCACCCCAGTGACTTACAGTGCTTCTGACAGTAGTGATTATCTACGTCGCTATATGGCGACGTTTGCCCACCTTTTCACTGAGGGTGGAGAGGTATGCACTTGTTGTTTCTGTTACTGCTCTTCCTTTGCTTGGTATCTAACTGTATGCTGCTTTCAGAGTATTCAGGAGGAGCTGTGTCGCTTGAGGGCAGGGACAACATCTTTGGAGGCTGAGCTGGAGCGACATGTATTTTCTTTACTTTGTACTTTTCCCATTGCATGTTAACTGATCCTTCTTTTCCTTTCTTTCAGCGACATCGCTACCGAGGTGCACGTCGACAGCTGCGTGGGCGTGACGATGAGGTAACGTTTCTTGCCTTTTCTTTAATATCTTGAATGAATGTTGTTGACTGTTTTCCTTACTTCTTTTCAGATTTCACGGCTCCACGAGCGCGTAGCCGAGCTGGAGTTGGGTTCCCACCCAGCTGACCCCGAGACGACGGCCTTCGACGAGCCTTCAGAGGCCCCTTTCGAGCCGTTTGACTTCGGCCAGCCTATGGGTCCTGAGCTTCTTCTTCACTACTTGCCCGTCGATCCACCTCCCTTCATACCTACCGACCCTGGGAGCAGTTCTTCAGAGACGGGCTTTCTCCTTGAGGTGATCATTATTTCTTCCTTATGTTGTCTTCTTCCTTTATTTGCCTTGCTAATCTTTCTTCCTTTCTTGCAGATTGCCCAGCTGAAGGAGCGGGTGCAGGCCCTTACTACCAAGGTGAATTTCTGTGACTTCCTTCTGTCTTTCTTTGCTTGATTCTGACATTCTTTCTTCTTGCAGAACAAGGATCTTTGGGCGAGGATCTCCGATCTTTCTGCGGGGGGTGTGTCAACTCTGAAAATTCGACAGCGCCTTCTCCTTTTCAGGGAAGTCCATGAACCCAGATCGTCACCTCAAGAGGGGATGAGAAAGAAAGGAAGAAAACTCGGAAAGCAACTCTCACCTCAGTCCCACACTCACATTGATCCCCGAACTTTCATCCCTTGGCATCGCTCGATCACCAAAGAGACGGTTCGGGTCATGTGGGAGGAGTATGAGAAGAAAGAAATGTGGTCGCCAGGAACCGCGGGTTCCGATTTATAGAATTAAAATGACCGTGTGTACCTTAGCGTGAAGAGTGTGGGTTAAAGCTTCTCCTTCTTCGGCCGGCCGATGAAGAAGAGTCCTTAACGTGTGCGTGCTTGATATTCTGTGCAACTAGACAAACAAACAAGTGAAAGAGACTATTAGAACTAAACAAAGTGGAGTATATGTAAAGAGGACAACATAAAACACACAACTGACAAGAAACTGACCAGATTCGGGTTATCTCTAACCCCTTTTTTATTTTCGGATAAACAGACTAAAAATAATGAAAAAAATGTAAAAAATTCTAGGAGGATGTAGAATCACTAAAAAAAGATATAGAAAAAATAACAGAAAGATTCTGAGTTGAATAGAGAATGATATGGCCAAATCTGGGTTGTCGAAAAAGCCGAGCAGCAGTCCAGGATCTGTCAGGCGCGACTTTGCTTCTGCGCTCGTCACGACCAGCCCCGATCTCAGAATTAAGTGTCGTCGATTGTAAACTCAAGAAGACTTGGAGAGGAAGAACTTTGATGAAGAGAGCTCTGGAATAAGACGTCCACACACTTATGTATAGGCTGAAGAAGAGAGACCTGGCTGATCCCCTGCAGAACAGCCTTCCTCTCTCTTGAACCGACTTTTCTCTCTCTAAAAACTCGAAATTCTCACTCTAAAAATCACAAAATCAATGCAGGAGGGTGGTTGGACATCTTGAGATGCCTGGGGGTCATGCTCCTACCTCTGGAACGACCAGAATCGGAGTTTATTTATAGGAGAACGAACAGTCCTATCCGGACTAAAAAATAGGCACATTGCGCCCTACCCCAGGGCGCATGCGCCCCCTGGAAGGGGCGCATCCCATCTTCTCCGAAAAAATCGATCTTATCCAGTCGATCTGTTCAGTGGTAGAGTCTTGGTGAAAATATGGGTCCCTCGTGCCTCAAGGGTAGGGCGCATGTGCCCTCAAGTTAGGGCACAAGGTCACGTGCCTCACTGGTAGGGCGCATGGGCACGTGCCCTGGGTCCCGGGCGCATGTGACCAGGAACCCGGGCGCATGGGACTGTTTTTGCGCGTCCTTCTTCCGGAAGCCATTGCGAACACTCCCGAACTCAGAATTCGACATCGTTTGTTGCGTTGGAAAGATAACAGACCGAAGAAGCTTCCTATAGCATCGGATCAGCTATCACACCCTCCAAATTTTCATAAATTTTTTTGGAAGTTAGGGTAGTGAACAGAAGATCCGATACTGGTCAAAATGACTCCGACGGCAAACCGGAAAGGCACGGTATGCAACAAAACTTGTCCGGGGTGTGAATATGACCATAACCTTCAATGCATGATCATTAGGCATTGTTCATTCAGCCAATTTCCGTGTTTACACGATTTACGTGTGGCTTTCGCTCGGAAAATATGGCTTTTTGCGGAAAACATCGGAAAACATCCGATTTCGTTCGGCGAAGCTCCAAATCAACTTTTTAAAGACCCGGCATCATTATAAGGTCAATCACACATGTTACCCTAAAAAACATGAGTTTTATGCTCTGAATTAGGCGAATTTGGCGTGTCTACAGCTTGCCTCGCCTTGATGTCGGCTTTGTAAGGGAGTGGCATGTAATGAAGCGGAGTGATTCGTAGTGAACTGTAATGGAATGCAAGTGAATGTAGATGAATGTAGAGGAATGGAATGGTGATGGACTGAAAAGGTGGCATCAAGGTATAGATATAGACACGCTTATCTACCCAATCCAGCAAAATGAATCTCGCTGAGTATTCTAGATCGCTTTCATGTTCTATCAAAACCTCACATAATTGATTGGTAAAAGACATGCCCTTGGCACGAGAGATGAAAAAGTAAATGATAAAGGATAAAAGGATGTAGCCAACCCTCAGCGTGGTGAGGAGTCCCCGAATTCATAGGTTCATTATCAGCCAGCAACCCGAACTTTGCGGTGTTCTTGTACTGTGATGGGCTAAAGTTTTAAAAGAGAAATTGATCTTAAAATGAAAAGAATACCAATCCATCATATTTGGAATCTCAAGTTCATTCAAGTTTCACCAAAATACTCAGTTTAATTCTGAGTGGAATAATCTCAAATTCTAAAAGGGTTCATTTTAAGCAAAACAAAATTGCTCGGGTATCGTGAAAACCATGAATCATGCTCTAGCAGAAAATCAAGTATTTGGAAAAACGACAAAACAAACTTAAGCCATAGTGAGATTGAAAGATAATGATGAGACTAACACAGAATGATGGGAAAGAAGAAACAATGGCATGACAATTGCCATGACACGGTGGGATAAAAGATACGGTGGGATAAAAAAGAAAGGAAAGAATAAAACATGATGGGATAAAATTGGAGAAAAGAGATGGATATGAAAACATAGAAAATTATGTAGAAAATAGTTGAAGATATAGATTGTCTATTGGAGGTCAAGACACCTGATTAGGAACCATCGTCCCTCCAATGTTCAATTTTGGCTTATCCGTGAGTGTGAAGAAATGACCAAGCCGTCATAGATTTTGTTGAAGGGGACCTCGGGCCCAGTCATTTTCACTCTCAAGGTCTTCAACAATAATGCTTATAATACGTATCAAATGGACCTAACATAACTAAGTGACAAATAGTAAGAGTGATGTGAAGTGCAAAATGAAGTGATGGTGATGATGTGAGATTGATGAGAATGTGGATTTGAGTGAAGTCTTCAGGCATGGTCTATCGACTTGCATCGACTGCTTGATTCATCAGCATCTCTGGTCCATCCTTGTCTTTCCTTCTGACGGAATACAACACCACGATAGGTAGCGCTTCCTCTTTTTTCGCCACAAGGTTGGCATGACGTTCCTTGGGGAACACTGATCTCACTAATTCATCTGTTAGGACTTAAAAGATTGCCTGCACATTTCTGGTTAGTACCCAATAGGCGAAATTGTCATATGAAGTATATTGTTCCTGAAATAAACAATTTAAGTTTTTACTATTAGAACCATCATTTAGAGGTTACAACAATGTTTTTGATGATGGTTTCTTTAGAAAAAAATGTCATTCTTAACATTATGAGCAATTTCTGATTTTTTGATATTTTTCTGAAATTTTCAAATTTTTTATCCATGTGCCCCCGATTGGGGGCACATGGCCATGCGCCCTAGGGTGGGGCACCTGGCCATGTGCCCCCAAATGAAGGCACATGCGCCCTGAGGCATTTTTTTTTTGCATAAAAATTGTACCTAATGGCCCTTCTCTTTTGCTTCTTCAGCCCTTGCAAACACTTAGCAAAGATGATTAATTTTTCATCATGACTCATCCCTTTGCCTGTATATCGTTTGCCTTGATTTTGAGTCAAAGGGAGGAGCCTTCTTAACAAGGTGGAATAAAACAAATGACTTAAATGAAATAAGGGTAAGGGTTAAGAGAACTTACCTGCCGTGGTGTGAATCTTCTCCTCTTCTACATTAAAATGCCTGAAACACTTGATAGAAAGGGGATTAGATCTTCACCGTGACTCATCCCTTTGCCCATTATGGTCAACTTTGACTTAGGTCAAAGGGAAGAGCCTTCTTAACAAGGTAATTAAAGTAAAAAATGGATATGCAATGCAGAAATGGAAATATGCATGACAATCAAATAAACATAGATGCAACTAAGGCAATGATCATGATTGAGCATTTTTTTTGGATTTCCTTGAAATATTCATTTTTTTTTGGATTTTTGAAAAGTATTCAAATTTTTTTTGGATTTTTGAAATATGCAATTTTTTTGGACTTTTGAAAGATGCATTTTTTGGGTTTTTGAAATATGCATTTTTTGGGGTTTTTGAAATATGTATTTTTTTGGAATTTTGAAATATTCATTTTTTTTCGTGGAGAAAATGCAAGTATTTGAGACAAGTCATGGGTCTTTGGGGTTTGTCAAGACTCAAGTGGTAGATGCCACGTGCAAAAATAAAGTTCCCGACCTAGAATCCTTCAAACCTTCTTCCTTTGATCGGCTTGGGTTCCACCTGGATTTGGTCGGTTTACCCTACCCAAGGGGTTTAAGGAGGAAGAGTATAGAGGAAGTCCTTGATAGGGTTTGAAGATGTTGAGAGGGATTTCTCTACTCTCACTCAAATTACCCATTGGGATTCGGCCCCTTTGGGTTTTTCTTTCTTTTTTTGCTCTTTTCTGTATGGCACATATTTGGACAGGTTTTTGACCCGTGGGGACATTGCCCATCTTTTAATGCCATTTGCCTTGACTTTCATTCTGGGTACTCATTCAGACAGGTTGATCATTTTTTTTTCTTTTCCTAACCTGAGGGGTTCATTGCCCATCTTTTGGCACCCTTTTGTACCCTCTGAGACGGCCTCCTACTAGGGTGGGAGTGTTTTCGATACTACCCCTCTCTAATCTTCTCTCCCTATCTTGGACCGAGTAGAAGAGAATAGGGTAAGGGTACTCCTTCCATTTCTAAATTTCTGCCTTGCCTTTCGCAAGTGTCGGGTTGTCTGGATTCTAGGATTGGGAAGTGTTGTGTGTGTAGGATGGTACCTACCCTTGACTTCTCACAAACAACCTAGGATCGATGACTTGAGATTATACCAGTGATTTCTTCATTTTTATGGAAAGTACTTTTTGAGGTAAACTCCATTCCAAGGATGATTCAATTTTTCTCCATCTGCATTAGTCAATTCATATGCATTACCTGGATACTTTTCAGTGATTACAAAAGGCCCTTCCCAGTTAGGTTGAAACTTGGAGCGGGGACCCCCTGGCTTAACGAATATGCATTTGACTACCATCTCACCGATCTCAAATTTTCTCTCGACCACCCTCTTTTGATAAAACCTTTTGAGTCTATTCTGATAAGTCCGGGCATGCTCGGCGGCGGCTAGCCTTCTTTCATCCAAGAGTTCAAGCTGTACAAGGAGAGATTCTCTTCTCTCATCAACAGGAATATCCCTGTCGAGCTGAACTCGGAGAGATAAAAGTAATACTTCGTAAGGGACCACTGCTTCCATCCCATATGCCAAAGCATACGGGGTTTGTCCAGTGGGAGTCCTTACAGAAGTACGATAAGCCCATAGAGCATCTACAAGCTTATCAGGCCAGTCGGCAAATTTGCTAGACTTACAAGATTTCTTGATGATTTTGATTAAGGTTTTGTTGGTGGCTTCTGCTTGACCATTGCCTTGAGGATAGTATGGCGATGAATGATGCAATGAAATGTAATACTGTTGCAAAGATCACGCAGATCTTGAGAAAGAAATTGTGGCCCGTTGTCGGTGACGATGTCGCCGGGGATCCCGAACCGTGCCGGGATGTTGCGCTTGATGAAGGAGCAGGTCGTTGACGCTTTAATCTCCACGAATGCTTCCGCTTCAGCCCACTTTGTGAAGTACTCCGTTACCGTCAGAATGAACGATTTTGAGCGCATTTCGGAGTTGAGGTCACTCAAGGGGCCAATGATATCAAAAGCCCACATGGCGAAAGGCCATGGGGCATGAATTGGATGAAGGGAAGATGCAGGAGAGTGAATCTTGTCGGCATGGAGTTGACATGAGTGACAATGCCGGACAAAGATGGAGCAGTCTTCTTCTAGAGTTGGCCAATAATACCCTTGTCGGATGATTTTCTTAGCAAGGGCTTGGGCATTCACATGACCACCACACACTCCAGAATGTGCTTCCTTCAGCACCAACTTAGCTTCTTCTTCACCAAGACATCTGAGTAAGATTCCACTTAGGCTTCTCTTATAGAGCACTCCTCCTAGGATTGTATACCTTTGGGATACTCTTCTGATTGCCTTCTTTTCCTTGGTGGTTGATCCAGGCGGATATGACTGATCTCGGCAATACCTCGCAATCTCGTCATACCAAGGTCTCTCACCTTCTTCTAATTCTTCGAACTCAATCAAGGAGATTTCTTCTTTATGTTCTAGGTATTCTTTTCTGTTGAATCTTTCCTTAACCTTTAGAAAACGTCCATCCTCAATTGCTGGAATTGTCCTCTTACAAATATGGATAGTTCGCACTTGCCTGCCTAGCGGGACAGATAGAGATGAAGCTAGTGAAGCTAAGGCATCGGCGAGGATATTCTGAGAGCGAGGGACATGGACAAAGGTGAGTTTGAAGAATAGCTTGATGTAGCAGGTGGTGAGCTCCTGGTAGGGTTTGAGGTTTGGATGGGAAGTTCGGTACTTGGATAGGACCTGGCGTAGGATCAATTGACTATCACCTATCACCCTCAGTTCGGTGGCACCATGGAAATGAGCGGCCTCCAATCCGGCCAGCAAGGCTTCATACTCAGCTATGTTGTTGGTTGCTGGAAAGTTAAGCTGAAAAGCCTGTGGAATGGTGACACCTTCAGGTGACAGAAGGACAATACCTATCCCTCTACCATGAGAGTTCAGAGCCCCGTCAAAATATAATGTCCAAAGATTGGAAGATCGGACTGACATTAGTTCGTCATCCGGGAACTCCGACCGGACTGGGTCAAAGATGGGTATGGGATGATGGGCAAGGTGTTCAGCAATAGCATAGCCCTTGATTGCCTTCTGTGGGACATAAGTGATATCAAATTGGGATAGGAAACTCTGCCATCGCCCTAACCGATCAGTCAAGACTGTCTTCTCTAACAGAAACTTAATGGGATTGATACGAGCAATGAGCTTGACATGGTGAGCAAGGAAATAATGTTTGAGTTTCTGAACCACCCAAACAAGAGCAGCACAGGTCTTTTCCACCACAGTGTACTTCAGCTCACAAGCATCAAACATCTTAGACAAGTAGTAAGTAGCTCGTTCTTTCCCTTCTTCATCAACTTGTGCAAGGACAGCCCCAAGAGAGTTCTCAAGAACTGAAATGTAGAGGACCAAAGGTTTGTCGGGAATTGGTGGTTTAAGTACAGGGGGACTTGCCAGGTATTTTTTCAACCCATCAAACGCCTCCTGGCACTTCGAATCCCATTTAAACTCGGCCCCCGCCTTGGTTAACTCATAGAAAGGTTTACACCTTTGGGAATGTTGTGAGATAAATCGGCGGACAAATTGTAGCCTCCCAATCAATCCTCGAAGCTCTTTCATATTCTTCGGAGGAGGCATACCAATAATTGCTTTGGCCTTGTTTGGGTCAATCTCTATGCCCCTTTTGCTTACTATGAACCCAAGTAGCTTTCCTGTTGAAACTCCAAATGTACACTTCTTAGGGTTCATTTTTAGCTTGTATTCTCTAGCTCTTTGCAAGACCTTCCTTAGCACTTCAGAATGATCTTCCTGACTCTTGGACTTGATAACCAAATCATCCACATACACCTCTACAAGGGTGTGCATCATGTCGTGAAAGATAGCCATCATAGCCCTCTGATATGTAGCACCAGCATTCTTTAACCCAAAGGGCATGACAACATAGCAATATGTTCCCCAAGGTGTAGTGAATGAGGTCTTTTCTTGGTCCTCCTCGCCTAACCGGATCTCGATTGTATCCAGAATAGCCATCCATGAATGAAAGCATTTCAAACCCAGCCGTGTTATCAACCAAAACATCGATATGAGGCAAAGGGAAATCATCTTTAGGACACGCTCGGTTCAAGTCCACGAAATCTATACAAATCCGAATTCGTCCATCCTTCTTCATAACGGGGACTATGTTAGCCACCCATTGCGGATATAGGACAACCTTAATAAATTTTGCTTGATGTAGTTTGTCGACCTCTTCTTTCATTTTGAGTGCAATATCGGGGTGGAACCTCCCGAGCTTTTGTTTAACGGGGTAGTTCCGGGTTTCAAGGTTAATCTATGTTCAACCAATGAATTATCTAATCCCGGCATATCTTCATATGTCCATGCGAACGTGTCTTTATATTCTTCCAAAACTTTGATCAAACGTTGTTCTTCGAGGGAGTGAGGTTTGCACCTGATGAGGATTGTCTTAGGATCTTCCGGGGTTCCTAAATTCGGTTCCTTGGTCGGTTCATTCCCTGTGGCTGATGGTTCTTCAAATCTTCTAAGTCCAGATGCATATGCATCAGCCAAGTCCTCGATTTCATCCTCGGATTCGGGATCTTTCTCTGATACCACCTCATATACTCCCAAAGTATGATCGATGTTATGCTCATCCTCATATCGGATTTCATCTAGCTGGATGGTATTATCCAAAAAGTTTGGCAGCCTTGCACACTCTATGCATTTCTGTGCCAATTGTTGCAGATACCTATTTGGAACTCGCTTACCTCTGACTTTCCTATTTCCTAACCTGACTTGGCCTACTGAAGATAAAGCTGGAAAGGCGGTATTTACAATGAAGGGGGGATCGAGCAAATTGATTAATGATTCAGAAAAGAGGGATCCCTGATTGGGAGCACCCTCTGGGATGAGTAGAGACGTCTCCTCGATGGAAATGTGAGTTTCAAAGAAGACGTTTTTTTTTTTTTTTTGAAAATTTCGAGTAAAAAGATAGAATGAGCCTGAGTGACTCGAGGCTTGCTAGAAGAGGACTGAATTAATAGAGATAAAAACTTAAGAATAAAGGGGAAAAAGGGGCTCGTGGGCCCAATGGTAACACAACGTGGACACATGGGTCCAAAACGGATGAAGAAAGTAAACGGGCACGTGGACCCGATCATAGAAATAAATGGGCATGTGAGCCCATGTTGAGAAAAGCCCCCAGTCTCGAAGTTGATGAGGGAAGCAAATGGGCAAGCTGGCCCAGTAAGAGTAGATGGTTGAAGAGGGCACATGGGCCCAAAATGAGTAAGTGGGCCCTGAAGCCCATCCAAAAGATCTAGAAATAAAGGTACGAGGTTCAAACATGGGATTGTTATATTTGGGCCTCGTGGAATGGTTTTGACTTGGGTGGTATGCTCAAAAAGATGATTCAATATTGGTCTGCCCTTGAGTGGTTCCTGGTGCTCTTCCCCACTTGAGAACAGATGAGTCAAAGATAAGCATAAGTCTTCCAAGTCTTCTTCTTCTTCATCTGGAGCTTTCCTTCTCTTGACAGTCATCATGGAACTCTTGTCGTCTTCAGCCATCATCATGGTCTCCCCTTTGATAAAGAAGGTGTGGAGTCCCATGGCATATCCTGGCTGGAAGATCCTCCTTGGGATGGAACCCTCTTCATATCCCAACCCCTGCCTGCGTGGCCTTTTCATAGTTTCAATTGGCTGAGTGATCCCTTGAAGATCCTTGCCTAAACCTCTTCCAGGCTGATAGCCCAATTTCATCATCATCCGCCATCCCAGTGTGTCTGGTAGTGAGGCGGTCATGCATCTGACTTATGGCAATTCTCCCACTGAGATCTGGGGTTGTATTGACAGACCTAGGGGTAAAGAAGCATCGTTCAGCTCGTCCCTTATAGGCATGCTAGTCACCTTGACCACCTGTCCTTTAAAGGGAAATTTTATGCACTGGTGGTTTGTTGAAGCCACACCCCCTATTGCCTCCAAGTATGGCCTCCCAAGTATAGCCCGAAAAGTTGGATCCAATTCTAGAACATGAAATTCCGTAGTGACCGTACATGGTCCAAGTTTGACTTCTAGAGTGACCACCCCACGTGCAGACTTCTTGGAGTTGTCGTAGGCTGTAACCATGGCACAAGATGGCTTGATTTCTTGCTCAGAAATACCGCACAACTGCAATGTTTCTGGCGGCATAACATTGATGGAAGCTCCAGTGTCAACCAAACATGATTTCACTTCAATATTACAGATAACCACGGCCACATGCAAAGCATATCTCCTAAACTCTGGATCTGCTAATTCCTCCTGAGAGAAAGTGAGTGTTGGGTGCTCACTTCTAGGGGCTAACACTGTAGTGATCTTCTCAGGTGGGAGATCTTCATTCACCATGACCCTTTGCAAGTACTGCTGTAAAATCTCCTGGTGCACTTTTGATCTTTTGATTAACTCAAGTATAGAAATACGGGCTGGTGTCTTATCCAAATGTTTTAACAGATCATACGCCGTGCCTGGCAATGGTTCTTCCACTTGTTCCTCCTCCACTGGCTCCTGCGGTTGAGTTCCGGCTTGGGGAAAGAGCCGCTGGGACATCCTCCCACTCCGAAGCACCCGGGCTATTTGGTGCTCGGGTAGAGGTGACGGGTTAAGCAGGGTGGGTTGTGGTGTAGGTGCGGGTATGATAGGTAATGGGATTGATGGTTACGGGATGATGGGGTTAGTTGGTAGAGGGGTAGGATTTGGAGGTGGTAATGATGGTGATACGGTGGCCTAATAAGAAGAGGCCGGGGTGCGGGAGTAGTTGATGAAGGTGTAGGTTGTGGGATTGGTTGTGGTGTTGGTGGTATGATAAGTTGAGGTCCTGGAGTAATAGAGCTCGTAGGTGGGGGTTCGGGTATGGTGGTGATTGTGGTGGTCGGATGAGCAAGGGCCGGTGTGTGGCAATGGTTGAAGGAGGTGTAGTTAGAGAGGGGGCTGACCTAATGATGGGTCGGCGAGAAGAGGTGGCGGCAAGTGGTTGGGTTATTGAGCTTTGTGGTGGCTGTGGAGTAGTAGGTGCACGGATTATCTATCTAGGAGGGTTCCTAGCAGGAGACCTAGTTGGGTTGACAGGCATGGTTGCATTTTGGTTTTCTAGTTGCCAACCTTGAGCACGGCTGGCATCTCCCTGGACAATGGAGTGTACTAGACCAATTCCTGGGTTTGGATGTGCTGGTGCCGGTGCTAGAGCGGGAGCATGGAATGGGAGTGGATTCTGAACAATCCCCAAGCCAGGTTGTTGTTGAGGTTGAGCCGGTGGACGCTGCCGCTGCTGCTGCCTAGCCTTCATAGCTTGTATGCATTCCCCCATTTGAGCCCAATCAATGCTTCCTTGGTCATTCAGATCGTGGATGTAATCCTTGAATTGAAAGCACACTTCTACAGTGTGACCAGGACACCGGTGGTAAGCACAGTATCGGGACATATCTACGTTTACTGGCCAAACCTCTCTTTCCTTGGGCAATTCCAACTGTTTTTCTACCATGAGTACATTGAAGATGTCGGTCAAGGAGTAAGGGAGTTGCTGGTAGTTCTCTCTCCTAGGACCTCCCCTTCGTAGTGCCTGATTGGGTGGTGGCGGTGCCCTATTGTAGGTAGGTTGACGAGGTTGTTGGGGTTGTGCTACTGGCTGAGGGGGTTGTTGTGGTTGTCGTGGTTGTGGTGGCCTAACCTGTTGTTGAGGGGGGTAATAGGAAGGGTTCTGTGGTGGGTTTCTGAACTGATTTTGACGGTTCCCTCCCTGGATTCCCACAATATTCTACGACTTCATTGTTGACCACTCCTTCGGTTGTAGGCCCAGCTGGTGCAGAGGGGGTTTTTCTAAAGTTTCTAGGCTTAGGATCAAAAGGGTTTATCATGGTGGCATCCATGAAGTGGGCTTGTAAGTATCGGGCACTGTCATAGAGTTCATTCATTGTGGTAGGACGGTGCATGATCAAGACATTCCTCAAGGCAAGTGTAGTGTTGCCAATAAGCATCTTCACTTGTTCCCCTTCAGAAATAACATCTGTCAATTTCTCTGCCATTCCCCTCCAGCGATCAGCAAACTTTATGAAGTCCTCTTCGGGCTTCATCTTCTCAGCAATCAAATCCGTGATGGAGCATGCTGGTGCCACCCGGTCTCTGTATCTTTGCAAGAATTTTGTCTTGACAATGTCGAAGTCTCCTGCCTCAAAGGAGTCGAGTGAGTAGAACCATTCCAATGCAGACCCTTCTAGTGATCGGCGGAACAAGAAGGCAAGAACCCTACGATCATCTTTCCAGAATGAGGACTCGTAGAGAAAATCTTTAATATGAAGAAAAGGATTGCCAGTACCATTGTAGCGGCGATAAACTGGTAGCTCAGAAGGTGGCAGGTGTAAGACTGGCAGAGAAGGGATGGAGATCTCAGGAACTGACTTGGAGTCCAGGCGACATCTCAGCTCTTCATAACGTTCATTCATCTGGGTGAGCTGATCCATGATTGCCCTGGTGAGAGCAGGTTCTTGGTTTACTGGTGGGGGTATGTGGTTGGAGATATGGTTCTGAAATTGAGGAACATGATTTGAAGATTGTCCCATGGCTTGGTGGATTGGGGGAACAACATGGTTGAAATAAGATGGTTGGACAAATGAGGGTTGGACCACAGATGGTTGAACTGTAGATGGTTGAATCATAGGTTGTTGAACAACAGGAGGTTGAATCATAGATTGTTGAACAACAGGAGGTTGAACCAAGGGTGATTGAATAAGTGGTGGTCGAACCGGAGGATGAGGAGATAGGGCAACTTGATTGGTTTCGGCTGATGCGAAGCAATTTTGCCCTTCACCATGGATTGTATGCGGGCATAGGTTTCTGGGTCAGTATAGAGAGACAACTCCCTAAAGAGTTGTTCAACATCACGAGGAGCAGATGGTTGAGGGACCTCTTGTGCTTGTGACTCAAACAATGGATTAACACGGCCATCGACGGATTTGGTTGATGACCCATCTCATGCTCTCGATGTTCAGCTTGTTCCGCCATTCCAACGTGCCTTCCAGATCTTAGTTGCATTGAACTTAAAGGAGAAAGTAAAATAAACAAGTTGACAAAGTAAACAAAGAACTTTTTTCCGTTTTAGTGTCTTGCAAAAAGTTAGAGGTTTGAATTTTTGTTTGACAAGCAAGTGATGCAAAGACTTGAAAGCAAAATTACGCAATGATTTTGATTAAACCTTAGGTTTATGAATTTTGTTAAGAATTGTTCTCTCAACAAATGGGTTAGGATCCTAACTCCAATCTCCAATGACCTAGGTTTCACACAATCTCACCACGTGTAGGTAACATAGGATGCTTCGGGTTTTGGGGAGTGGTACAACCAACCCGATCGTGAAGAGGAATACTCCACGTATGAGGAATTACGGAGGCCTTGATGAAAACCAACCAAGTCAACTAGGAAGGAATATCCCAGAAGAGAGGTCAGAATCCACCAAGAGGGTGTTTTGGATGGGAGGGGTAAATGGGAGAGTGAGCTCCCGCCTCAAACAAGTGTAAAAGAAGGAGGTAGAGAGAAGGAACAGTGAATGCAATCAAGTAATAAAGCAAGTAATAAGCAAAACATGAACTTAAATAAACAAGCAATCAACACCAGACAAGCAATTAGAAACTAGATAAGCAACTAGAAACTAGAATCTAGACTTGTTTCTTATGTGAGCCAAATGGAGATAGTGAAAAGGTGACGGAAAGAAGAGGGTTCAGATCTGATAGCCAAGCCAAAGGGTGGTCCACGTGGGGACCGATGTGGGAATTGGGGTAAGAAGCAAAGGTGGTTCACGTGGGAACCGGTTTTGGGTAAAAAGGGGTGGTTCACGTGGGAACCGGATTGAATGGTCAAAAGAGGGCCACGTGGGGCCAATTAAAGGTGAACAAAGATCTGATCCAAGTGGGGATAGATCTGAAAAAAAGTGGTTTGGTTCACGTGGGAACCAAAGTAAAGAAAGAGATTGGTTCACGTGGGAACCGGTTTAAGAAGAAAAGGGTGGTTCACGTGGGAACCGGTTTAAATAAAATGACAGAAATTAAATGGCATACTTGGCACTTCATATCTGATGAAAGATGGGTGAAATCATAAATTTTGAGATGGCATGAAGTTAAGAAAGGTGGAAAGAAGGAAAGGCTCACGTGGGAACTGTCTAGAACTAGAACTAGTTGCAAATTAAACACTTAGCACCCACGGTTGAAGACATTGCTTGTCCCACCGTGGTCGCCACAAAGCTGTCGACTCTGAAAATTCGACGGGGTCCTCTCCTTTTCAGGGAAGTCCGTGAATCTAGATCGTCACCTCAAGAGGGGATGATAAAAGAAAGGAATAAAACTCGGAAAGCAACTCTCACCTCGGTCCCACACTCACATTGATCCCCGAACTTTCATCCCTTGGCGTCGTTCGATCACCAAAGAGACGGTTCGGGTCATGTGGGAGGAAGGTGAGAAGAAATAAACGTGGTCGCCAGGAACCGTGGGTTCCGATTTATAGAATTAAAATGAAAGATGACCGTGTGTACCTTAGCGTGAAGAGTGTGAGTTTAAGCTTCTCCTTCTTCGGCCGGCCGATGAAGAAGAGTCCTCAACGTGGTGGGTGCTTGATGTTCTGTGCAACTAGACAAATAAATAAGTGAAATAGACTATTAGAACTAGACAAAGTGGAGTATATGTAAAGAGAATAACATAAAACACACAATTGACTAGAAACTGACCGGATTCGGGTTATCTCTAACCCCCTTTTTTTTATTTTCGGATTAACAGAGTAAAAGTAATGCAAAAAAATGTAAAAAAATGATAGGATTATGGAGAATCACGAAAAAAAGAGATAGGAAAAGGAACTGAAAGATTCTGAGTTGAATAGAGAAAGATATGGCCAAATCTGTGTTGTCGAAAAAGCCGAGTAGCAGTGCAGGATCTGCCAGGCGCGACTTTGCTTCTGCGCTTGTCACGACCATCCCCGACCTTGGAATAAAGTGCCGTCGATTGTAAACTCAAGAAGACTTGGAGAGGAAGAACTTTGATGAAGAGAGCTTAGGCAGAAGACGTCCACACACTGCTGTAGAGGCCGAAGAAGAGAGACTTGGCAGATCACCTGCAGAACAGCCTTCCTCTCTCTTGAACCGACTTTTCTCTCTCTAAAAACTCGAAATTCTCTCTCTAAAAATCATAAAATCGATGCAGGAGGGTGATAGGACGTCTTGAGATGCCTGGGGGGTCGTTCTCCTCTCTCTGGAACGACCGGAATCGGAGTTAATTTATAGGAGAAAATTGTCGCGATCTGCGCTAAAAAACAGGCTCATTGCGCCCTGGTTCTGGGCGCATGTGCCCTACCCCAGGGCGCAAGTGCCCTACCCCCAGGGCACATGTGCCCTCAAGTGGGGGCGCATCCTATCTTTTCAAAAATTTCGGCCTTATCCGGTCCGTCGGTTGAGTGGTAGAGTCCGGGTGAAAAACTGGTTCCCACGTGCCTCAAAGGTGGGGCGCATGTGCCCTCAAGTGAGGGCACATGGTCACGTGCCTCACTGGTAGGGCGCATGGCCACGTGCCCTGGGTCCCGGGCGCATGTGCCCTGGAACCTGGGCGCATGGGACTGGTTCTGCGCGTCGGGCAAACCGGCTTCGATCGGGCAAACCGGCCTCGGGGTGGGGTGTTATGCATTTTTCCAAGCTAACCGGCCGGTGTGCCCGTTCCAAGCCGGAATCCGGCTTCGATCGGGCAAACCGGCCTCGGGGTGGGGTGTTATGCATTTTTCCAAGCTAACCGGCCGGTTTGCCCGATCCAAGCCGGAATCCGGCTTCGATCGGGCAATCCGGCCTCGGGGTGGGGTGTTATGCATTTTTCCAAGCTAACCGGCCGGTGTGCCCGTTCCAAGCCGGAATCCGGCTTCGATCGGGCAAACCGGCCTCGGGGTGGGGTGTTATGCATTTTTCCAAGCTAACCGGCCGGTTTGCCCGATCCAAGCCGGAATCCGGCTTCGATCGGGCAAACCGGCCTCGGGGTGGGGTGTTATGCATTTTTCCAAGCTATCCGGCCGGTTTGCCCGATCCAAGCCGGAATCCGGCTTCGAACGGGCAAACCTGCCTCGGGGTGGGGTGTTATGCATTTTTCGAAGCTAACCGGCCGGTTTGCCCGATCCAAGCCGGAATCCGGCTTCGATCGGGCAATCCGGCCTCGGGGTGGGATGTTATGCATTTTTCCAAGCTATCCGGCCGGTTTGCCCGATCCAAGCCGGAATCCGGCTTCGATCGGGCAAACCGGCCTCGGGGTGGTGTGTTATGCATTTTTCCAAGCTAACCGGCCGGTTTGCCCGATCCAAGCCGGAATCCGGCTTCGATCGGGCAAACCGGCCTCGGGGTGGGGTGTTATGCATTTTTCCAAGCTAACCGACCGGTTTGCCCGATCCAAGCCGGAATCCGGCTTCGATCGGGCAAACCGGCCTCGGGGTGGGGTGTTATGCATTTTTCCAAGCTAACCGGCCGGTTTGCCCGATCCAAGCCGGAATCCGGCTTCGATCAGGCAATCCGGCCTCGGGGTGGGGTGTTATGCATTTTTCCAAGCTATCCGGCCGGTTTGCCCGATCCTAGCCGGAATCCGGCTTCGATCGTGCAAACCGGCCTCGGGGTGGGGTGTTATGCATTTTTTTAAGCTAACCGGCCGGTTTGCCCGATCCAAGCTGGAATCCGGCTTCGATCGGGCAAACCAGCCTCGGGGTGGGGTGTTATGCATTTTTCCAAGCTAACCGGCCGGTTTGCCCGATCCAAGCCGAAATCCGGCTTCGATCGGGCAATCCGGCCTCGGGGTGGGGTGTTCTGCATTTTTCCAAGCTATCCGGCCGGTTTGCCCGATCCAAGCCGGAATCCGGCTTCGATCTGGCAAACCGGCCTCGGGGTGGGGTGTTATGCATTTTTCCAAGCTAACCGGCCGGTGTGCCCCTTCCCAGCCGGAATCCGGCTTCGATCGGGCAAACCGGCCTCGGGGTGGGGTGTTATGCATTTTTCCAAGCTAACCGGCCGGTTTGCCCGATCCAAGCCGGAATCCGGCTTCGATCGGGCAACCCGGCCTCGGGGTGGAGTGTTATGCATTTTTCCAAGCTAACCGGCCGGTTTGCCCGATCCAAGCCGGAATCCGGCTTCGATCGGGCAATCCGGCCTCGGGGTGGGGTGTTATGCATTTTTCCAAGCTAACCGGCCGGTGTGCCCGTTCCAAGCCGGAATCTGGCTTCGATCGGGCAAACCGGCCTCGGGGTGGGGTGTTATGCATTTTTCCAAGCTAACCGGCCGGTTTGCCCGATCCAAGCCGGAATCCGGCTTCGATCGGGCAAACCGGCCTCGGGGTGGGATGTTATGCATTTTTCCAAGCTATCCGGCCGGTTTGCCCGATCCAAGCCGGAATCCGGCTTCGATCGGGCAAACCGGCCTCGGGGTGGTGTGTTATGCATTTTTCCAAGCTAACCGGCCGGTTTGCCCGATCCAAGCCGGAATCCGGCTTCGATCGGGCAAACCGGCCTCGGGGTGGGGTGTTATGCATTTTTCCAAGCTAACCGACCGGTTTGCCCAATCCAAGCCGGAATCCGGCTTCGATCGGGCAAACCGGCCTCGGGGTGGGGTGTTATGCATTTTTCCAAGCTAACCGGCCGGTTTGCCCGATCCAAGCCGGAATCCGGCTTCGATCGGGCAATCCGGCCTCGGGGTGGGGTGTTATGCATTTTTCCAAGCTATACGGCCGGTTTGCCCGATCCTAGCCGGAATCCGGCTTCGATCGTGCAAACCGGCCTCGGGGTGGGGTGTTATGCATTTTTCCAAGCTAACCGGCCGGTTTGCCCGATCCAAGCTGGAATCCGGCTTCGATCGGGCAAACCAGCCTCGGGGTGGGGTGTTATGCATTTTTCCAAGCTAACCGGCCGGTTTGCCCGATCCAAGCCGAAATCCGGCTTCGATCGGGCAATCCGGCCTCGGGGTGGGGTGTTCTGCATTTTTCCAAGCTATCCGGCCGGTTTGCCCGATCCAAGCCGGAATCCGGCTTCGATCGGGCAAACCGGCCTCGGGGTGGGGTGTTATGCATTTTTCCAAGCTAACCGGCCGGTGTGCCCCTTCCCAGCCGGAATCCGGCTTCGATCGGGCAAACCGGCCTCGGGGTGGGGTGTTATGCATTTTTCCAAGCTAACCGGCCGGTTTGCCCGATCCAAGCCGGAATCCGGCTTCGATCGGGCAACCCGGCCTCGGGGTGGAGTGTTATGCATTTTTCCAAGCTAACCGGCCGGTTTGCCCGATCCAAGCCGGAATCCGGCTTCGATCGGGCAATCCGGCCTCGGGGTGGGGTGTTATGCATTTTTCCAAGCTAACCGGCCGGTGTGCCCGTTCCAAGCTGGAATCTGGCTTCGATCGGCTAAACCGGCCTCGGGGTGGGGTGTTATGCATTTTTCCAAGCTAACCGGCCGGTTTGCCCGATCCAAGCCGGAATCCGGCTTCGATCGGGCAAACCGGCCTCGGGGTGGGGTGTTATGCATTTTTCCAAGCTATCCGGCCGGTTTTGCCCGATCCAAGCCGGAATCCGGCTTCGATCGGGCAAACCGGCCTCGGGGTGGGGTGTTATGCATTTTTGGAAGCTAACCGGCCGGTTTGCCCGATCCAAGCCGGAATCCGGCTTCGATCGGGCAATCCGGCCTCGGGGTGGGATGTTATGCATTTTTCCAAGCTATCCGGCCGGTTTGCCCGATCCAAGCCGGAATCCGGCTTCGATCGGGCAAACCGGCCTCGGGGTGGTGTGTTATGCATTTTTCCAAGCTAACCGGCCGGTTTGCCCGATCCAAGCCGGAATCCGGCTTCGATTGGGCAAACCGGCCTCGGGGTGGGGTGTTATGCATTTTTCCAAGCTATCCGGCTGGTTTCCGCGATCCAAGCCGGAATCCGGCTTCGATCGGGCAAACCGGCCTCGGGGTGGGGTGTTATGCATTTTTCCAAGCTAACCGGCCGGTTTGCCCGATCCAAGCCGGAATCCGGCTTCGATCGGGCAAACCGGCCTCGGGGTTGGGGTGTTATGCATTTTTCCAAGCTATCCGGCCGGTTTGCCCGATCCAAGCCAAAATCCGGCTTCGATCGGGCAATCCGGCCTCGGGGTGGGGTGTTATGCATTTTTCCAAGCTAACCGGCCGGTTTGCCCGATCCAAGCCGGAATCCGGCTTCGATCGGGCAATCCGGCCTCGGGGTGGGGTGTTATGCATTTTTCCAAGCTATCCGGCCGGTTTGCCCGATCCAAGCCGGAATCCGGCTTCGATCGGGCAAACCGGCCTCGGGGTGGGGTGTTATGCATTTTTCCAAGGTAACTGGCCGGTTTGCCCGATCCAAGCCAGAATCCGGCTTCGATCGGGCAAACCGGCCTCGGGGTGGGGTGTTGTGCATTTTTCCAAGCTAACGGGCCGGATTGCCCGATCCAAGCCAGAATCCGGCTTCGATCGGGCAATCCGGCCTCGGGGTTGGGTGTTATGCATTTTTCCAAGCTATCCGGCCGGTTTGCCCGATCCAAGCCGGAATCCGGCTTCGATCGGGCAAACCGGCCTCGGGGTGGGGTGTTATGCATTTTCCAAGCTAACCGGCCGGTTTGCCCGATCCAAGCCGGAATCCGGCTTCGATCGGGCAAACCGGCCTCGGGGTGGGGTGTTATGCATTTTTCCAAGCTAACCGGCCGGTTTGCCCGATCCAAGCCGGAATCCGGCTTCGATCGGGCAATCCGGCCTCGGGGTGGGGTGTTATGCATTTTCCAAGCTATCCGGCCGGTTTGCCCGATCCAAGCCGGAATCCGGCTTCGATCGGGCAAACCGGCCTCGGGGTGGGGTGTTATGCATTTTTCCAAGCTAACCGGCCGGTTTGCCCGATCCAAGCCGGAATCCGGCTTCGATCGGGCAAACCGGCCTCGGGGTGGGGTGTTATGCATTTTTCCAAGCTAACCGGCCGGTTTGCCCGATCCAAGCCGGAATCCGGCTTCGATCGGGCAATCCGGCCTCGGGGTGGGGTGTTATGCATTTTTCCAAGCTAACCGGCCGGTTTGCCCGATCCAAGCCGGAATCCGGCTTCGATCGGGCAAACCGGCCTCGGGGTGGGGTGTTATGCATTTTTCCAAGCTAACCGGCCGGTTTGCCCGATCCAAGCCGGAATCCGGCTTCGATCGGGCAAACCGGCCTCGGGGTGGGGTGTTATGCATTTTTCCAAGCTAACCGGCCGGTTTGCCCGATCCAAGCCGGAATCCGGCTTCGATCGGGCAAACCGGCCTCGGGGTGGGGTGTTATGCATTTTTCCAAGCTAACCGGCCGGTTTGCCCGATCCAAGCCGGAATCCGGCTTCGATCGGGCAATCCGGCCTCGGGGTGGGGTGTTATGCATTTTTCCAAGCTAACCGGCCGGTTTGCCCGATCCAAGCCGGAATCCGGCTTCGATCGGGCAAACCGGCCTCGGGGTGGGGTGTTATGCATTTTTCCAAGCTAACCGGCCGGTTTGCCCGATCCAAGCCGGAATCCGGCTTCGATCGGGCAAACCGGCCTCGGGGTGGGGTGTTATGCATTTTTCCAAGCTAACCGACCCGTTTGCCCGATCCAAGTCGGAATCCGGCTTCGATTGGGCAATCCGGCCTCGGGGTGGGGTGTTATGCATTTTTCCAAGCTATACGGCCGGTTTGCCCGATCCAAGCCGGAATCCGGCTTCGATCGGGCAATCCGGCCTCGAGGTGGGGTGTTATGCATTTTTCCAAGCTATCCGGCCGGTTTGCCCGATCCAAGCTGGAATCCGGCTTCGATCGGGCAAACCGGCCTCGGGGTGGGGTGTTATGCATTTTTCCAAGCTAACCGGCCGGTTTGCCCGATCCAAGCCGGAATCCGGCTTCGATCGGGCAAACCGGCCTCGGGGTGGGGTGTTATGCATTTTTCCAAGCTAACCGGCCGGTTTGCCCGATCCAAGCCGGAATCCGGCTTCGATCGGGCAAACCGGCCTCGGGGTGGGGTGTTATGCATTTTTCCAAGCTAACCGGCCGGTTTGCCCGATCCAAGCCGGAATCCGGCTTCGATCGGGCAATCCGGCCTCAGGGTGGGGTGTTATGCATTTTTCCAAGCTAACCGGCCGGTTTGCCCGATCCAAGCCGGAATCCGGCTTCGATCGAGCAAACCGGCCTCGGGGTGGGGTGTTATGCATTTTTCCAAGCTATCCGGCCGGTTTGCCCGATCCAAGCCGGAATCCGGCTTCGATCGGGCAATCCGGCCTCGGGGTGGGGTGTTATGCATTTTTCCAAGCTAACCGGCCGGTTTGCCCGATCCAAGCCGGAATCCGGCTTCGATCGGGCAATCCGGCCTCGGGGTGGGGTGTTATGCATTTTTCCAAGCTAACCGGCCGGTTTGCCCGATCCAAGCCGGAATCCGGCTTCGATCGGGCAAACCGGCCTCGGGGTGGGGTGTTATGCATTTTTCCAAGCTAACCGGCCGGTTTGCCCGATCCAAGCCGGAATCCGGCTTCGATCGGGCAATCCGGCCTCGGGGTGGGGTGTTATGCATTTTCCAAGCTAACCGGCCGGTGTGCCCGATCCAAGCGGGAATCCGGCCTGGATCGGGCAATCCGGCCTCGGGGTGGGGTGTTATGCATTTTTCCAAGCTAACCGGCCGGTTTGCCCGATCCAAGCCGGAATCCGGCTCCGATCGGGCAAACCGGCCTCGGGGTGGGGTGTTATGCATTTTTCCAAGCTAACCGGCCGGTTTGCCCGATCCAAGCCGGAATCCGGCTTCGATCGGGCAAACCGGCCTCGGGGTGGGGTGTTATGCATTTTCCCAAGCTATACGGCCGGTTTGCCCGATCCAAGCCGGAATCCGGCTTCGATCGGGCAAACCGGCCTCGGGGTGGGGTGTTATGCATTTTTCCAAGCTAACCGGCCGGTTTGCCCGATCCAAGCCGGAATCCGGCTTCGATCGGGCAAACCGGCCTCGGGGTGGGGTGTTATGCATTTTTCCAAGCTAACCGGCCGGTTTGCCCGATCCAAGCCGGAATCCGGCTTCGATCGGGCAAACCGGCCTCGGGGTGGGGTGTTATGCATTTTTCCAAGCTAACCGGCCGGTTTGCCGATCCAAGCCGGAATCCGGCTTCGATCGGGCAAACCGGCCTCGGGGTGGGGTGTTATGCATTTTCCAAGCTAACCGGCCGGTTTGCCCGATCCAAGCGGAATCCGGCTTCGATCGGGCAAACCGGCCTCGGGGTGGGGTGTTATGCATTTTTCCAAGCTAACCGGCCGGTTTGCCCGATCCAAGCCGGAATCCGGCTTCGATCGGGCAAACCGGCCTCGGGGTGGGGTGTTATGCATTTTTCCAAGCTATCCGGCCGGTTTGCCCGATCCAAGCCGGAATCCGGCTTCGATCGGGCAAACCGGCCTCGGGGTGGGGTGTTATGCATTTTTCCAAGCTAACCGGCCGGTTTGCCCGATCCAAGCCGGAATCCGGCTTCGATCGGGCAAACCGGCCTCGGGGTGGGGTGTTATGCATTTTTCCAAGCTATCCGGCCGGTTTGCCCGATCCAAGCCGGAATGCGGCTTCGATCGGGCAAACCGGCCTCGGGGTGGGGTGTTATGCATTTTTCAAGCTAACCGGCCGGTTTGCCCGATCCAAGACGGAATCCGGCTTCGATCGGGCAAACCGGCCTCGGGGTGGGGTGTTATGCATTTTTCCAAGCTAACCGGCCGGTTTGTCCGATCCAAGCCGGAATCCGGCTTCGATCGGGCAAACCGGCCTCGGGGTGGGGTGTTATGCATTTTTCCAAGCTAACCGGCCGGTTTGCCCGATCCAAGCCGGAATCCGGCTTCGATCGGGCAAACCGGCCTCGGGGTGGGGTGTTATGCATTTTTCCAAGCTAACCGGCCGGTTTGCCCGATCCAAGCCGGAATCCGGCTTCGATCGGGCAATCCGGCCTCGGGGTGGGGTGTTATGCATTTTTCCAAGCTAACCGGCCGGTTTGCCCGATCCAAGCCGGAATCCGGCTTCGATCGGGCAAACCGGCCTCGGGGTGGGGTGTTATGCATTTTTCCAAGCTAACCGGCCGGTTTGCCGATCCAAGCCGGAATCCGGCTTCGATCGGGCAAACCGGCCTCGGGGTGGGGTGTTATGCATTTTTCCAAGCTATCCGGCCGGTTTGCCCGATCCAAGCCGGAATCCGGCTCCGATCGGGCAAACCGGCCTCGGGGTGGGGTGTTATGCATTTTTCCAAGCTAACCGGCCGGTTTGCCCGATCCAAGCCGGAATCCGGCTTCGATCGGGCAAACCGGCCTCGGGGTGGGGTGTTATGCATTTTCCAAGCTATCCGGCCGGTTTGCCCGATCCAAGCCGGAATCCGGCTTCGATCGGGCAAACCGGCCTCGGGGTGGGGTGTTATGCATTTTTCCAAGCTAACCGGCCGGTTTGCCCGATCCAAGCCGGAATCCGGCTTCGATCGGGCAAACCGGCCTCGGGGTGGGGTGTTATGCATTTTTCCAAGCTATCCGGCCGGTTTGCCCGATCCAAGCGGAAATCCGGCTTCGATCGGGCAAACCGGCCTCGGGGTGGGGTGTTATGCATTTTTCCAAGCTAACCGGCCGGTTTGCCCGATCCAAGCCGGAATCCGGCTTCGATCGGGCAAACCGGCCTCGGGGTGGGGTGTTATGCATTTTTCCAAGCTAACCGGCCGGTTTGCCCGATCCAAGCTGGAATCCGGCTTCGATCGGGCAAACCGGCCTCGGGGTGGGGTGTTATGCATTTTTCCAAGCTAAACGGCCGGTTTGCCCGATCCAAGCTGGAATCCGGCTTCGATCGGGCAATCCGGCCTCGGGGTGGGGTGTTATGCATTTTCCAAGCTAACCGGCCGGTTTGCCCGATCCAAGCCGGAATCCGGCTTCGATCGGGCAAACCGGCCTCGGGGTGGGGTGTTATGCATTTTTCCAAGCTAACCGGCCGGTTTGCCCGATCCAAGCCGGAATCCGGCTTCGATCGGGCAAACCGGCCTCGGGGTGGGGTGTTATGCATTTTCCAAGCTAACCGGCCGGTTTGCCCGATCCAAGCCGGAATCCGGCTTCGATCGGGCAATCCGGCCTCGGGGTGGGGTGTTATGCATTTTTCCAAGCTATCCGGCCGGTTTGCCCGATCCAAGCCGGAATCCGGCTTCGATCGGGCAAACCGGCCTCGGGGTGGGGTGTTATGCATTTTCCAAGCTAACCGGCCGGTTTGCCCGATCCAAGCCGGAATCCGGCTTCGATCGGGCAAACCGGCCTCGGGGTGGGGTGTTATGCATTTTTCCAAGCTAACCGGCCGGTTTGCCCGATCCAAGCCGGAATCCGGCTTCGATCGGGCAATCCGGCCTCGGGGTGGGGTGTTATGCATTTTTCCAAGCTAACCGGCCGGTTTGCCCGATCCAAGCCGGAATCCGGCTTCGATCGGGCAAACCGGCCTCGGGGTGGGGTGTTATGCATTTTTCCAAGCTAACCGGCCGGTTTGCCCGATCCAAGCCGGAATCCGGCTTCGATCGGGCAAACCGGCCTCGGGGTGGGGTGTTATGCATTTTCCAAGCTAACCGGCCGGTTTGCCCGACCAAGCCGGAATCCGGCTTCGATCGGGCAAACCGGCCTCGGGGTGGGGTGTTATGCATTTTTCCAAGCTAACCGGCCGGTTTGCCCGATCCAAGCCGAAATCCGGCTTCGATCGGGCAATCCGGCCTCGGGGTGGGGTGTTATGCATTTTTCCAAGCTAACCGGCCGGTTTGCCCGATCCAAACCGGAATTCGGCTCCGATCGGGCAAACCGGCCTCGTGGTGGGGTGTTATGCATTTTTCCAAGCTAACCGGCGGGTTTGCCGATCCAAGCCGGAATCCGGCTTCGATCGGGCAAACCGGCCTCGGGGTGGGGTGTTATGCATTTTTCCAAGCTAACCGGCCGGTTTGCCCGATCCAAGCCGGAATCCGGCTTCGATCGGGCAAAGCCGCCTCGGGGTGGGGTGTTATGCATTTTTCCAAGCTAACCGGCCGGTTTGCCCGATCCAAGCCGGAATCCGGCTTCGATCGGGCAATCCGGCCTCGGGGTGGGGTGTTATGCATTTTTCCAAGCTAACCGGCCGGTTTGCCCGATCCAAGCCGGAATCCGGCTTCGATCGGGCAAACCGGCCTCGGGGTGGGGTGTTATGCATTTTTCCAAGCTAACCGGCCGGTTTGCCCGATCCAAGCCGGAATCCGGCTCCGATCGGGCAACCCGGCCTCGGGGTGGGGTGTTATGCATTTTTCCAAGCTAGCCGGCCGGTTTGCCCGATCCAAGCCGGAATCCGGCTTCGATCGGGCAAACCGGCCTCGGGGTGGGGTGTTATGCATTTTTCCAAGCTAACCGGCCGGTTTGCCCGATCCAAGCCGGAATCCGGCTTCGATCGGGCAAACCGGCCTCGGGGTGGGGTGTTATGCATTTTTCCAAGCTAACCGGCCGGTTTGCCCGATCCAAGCCGGAATCCGGCTTCGATCGGGCAAACCGGCCTCGGGGTGGGGTGTTATGCATTTTTCCAAGCTAACCGGCCGGTTTGCCCGATCCAAGCGGAAATCCGGCTTCGATCGGGCAAACCGGCCTCGGGGTGGGGTGTTATGCATTTTTCCAAGCTAACCGGCCGGTTTGCCCGATCCAAGCCGGAATCCGGCTTCGATCGGGCAAACCGGCCTCGGGGTGGGGTGTTATGCATTTTTCCAAGCTAACCGGCCGGTTTGCCCGATCCAAGCCGGAATCCGGCTTCGATCGGGCAAACCGGCCTCGAAGTGGGGTGTTATGCATTTTTCCAAGCTAACCAGCCGGTTTGCCCGATCCAAGCCGGAATCCGGCTTCGATCGGGCAATCCGGCCTCGGGGTGGGGTGTTATGCATTTTTCCAAGCTAACCGGCCGGTTTGCCCGATCCAAGCCGGAATCCGGCTCCGATCGGGCAAACCGGCCTCGGGGTGGGGTGTTATGCATTTTTCCAAGCTAACCGGCCGGTTTGCCCGATCCAAGCCGGAATCCGGCTTCGATCGGGCAAACCGGCCTCGGGGTGGGGTGTTATGCATTTTTCCAAGCTAACCGGCCGGTTTGCCCGATCCAAGCCGGAATCCGGCTTCGATCGGGCAAACCGGCCTCGGGGTGGGGTGTTATGCATTTTTCCAAGCTAACCGGCCGGTTTGCCCGATCCAAGCCGGAATCCGGCTTCGATCGGGCAAACCGGCCTCGGGGTGGGGTGTTATGCATTTTTCCAAGCTAACCGGCCGGTTTGCCCGATCCAAGCCGGAATCCGGCTTCGATCGGGCAAACCGGCCTCGGGGTGGGGTGTTATGCATTTTCCCAAGCTACCCGGCCGGTTCCCCCGATCCAAGCCGGAATCCGGCTTCGATCGGGCAAACCGGCCTCGGGGTGGGGTGTTATGCATTTTTCCAAGCTAACCGGCCGGTTTGCCCATCCAAGCCGGAATCCGGCTTCGATCGGGCAATCCGGCCTCGGGGTGGGGTGTTATGCATTTTTCCAAGCTAACCGGCCGGTTTGCCCGATCCAAGCCGGAATCCGGCTTCGATCGGGCAAACCGGCCTCGGGGTGGGGTGTTATGCATTTTTCCAAGCTAACCGGCCGGTTTGCCCGATCCAAGCCGGAATCCGGCTTCGATCGGGCAAACCGGCCTCGAGGTGGGGTGTTATGCATTTTTCCAAGCTAACCGGCCGGTTTGCCCGATCCAAGCCGGAATCCGGCTTCGATCGGGCAAACCGGCCTCGGGGTGGGGTGTTATGCATTTTTCCAAGCTAACCGGCCGGTTTGCCCGATCCAAGCCGGAACCTGGCTTCGATCGGGCAATCCGGCCTCGGGGTGGGGTGTTATGCATTCTTCCAAGCTAACCGGCCGGTTTGCCCGATCCAAGCCGGAATCCGGCTTCGATCGGGCAAACCGGCCTCGGGGTGGGGTGTTATGCATTTTTCCAAGCTAGCCGGCCGGTTTGCCCGATCCAAGCCGGAATCCGGCTTCGATCGGGCAAACCGGCCTCGGGGTGGGGTGTTATGCATTTTTCCAAGCTAACCGGCCGGTTTGCCCGATCCAAGCCGGAATCCGGCTTCGATCGGGCAAAGCCGGCCGGGGGTGGGGTGTTATGCATTTTTCCAAGCTATCCGGCCGGTTTGCCCGATCCAAGCCGGAATCCGGCTTCGATCGGGCAATCCGGCCTCGAGTGGGGTGTTATGCATTTTTCCAAGCTAACCGGCCGGTTTGCCCGATCCAAGCCGGAATCCGGCTTCGATCGGGCAAACCGGCCTCGGGGTGGGGTGTTATGCATTTTTCCAAGCTAACCGGCCGGTTTGGCCGATCCAAGCCGGAATCCGGCTTCGATCGGGCAAACCGGCCTCGGGGTGGGGTGTTATGCATTTTTCCAAGCTAACCGGCCGGTTTGCCCGATCGGGCAAACCGGCCTCGGGGTGGGGTGTTATGCATTTTTCCAAGCTAACCGGCCGGTTTGCCCGATCCAAGCCGGAATCCGGCTCCGATCGGGCAAACCGGCCTCGGGGTGGGGTGTTATGCATTTTTCCAAGCTAACCGGCCGGTTTGCCCGATCCAAGCCGGAATCCGGCTTCGATCGGGCAATCCGGCCTCGGGGTGGGGTGTTATGCATTTTTCCAAGCTAACCGGCCGGTTTGCCCGATCCAAGCCGGAATCCGGCTTCGATCGGGCAAACCGGCCTCGGGGTGGGGTGTTATGCATTTTCCAAGCTAACCGGCCGGTTTGCCCGATCCAAGCCGGAATCCGGCTTCGATCGGGCAAACCGGCCTCGGGGTGGGGTGTTATGCATTTTCCAAGCTAACCGGCCGGTTTGCCTGATCCAAGCCGGAATCCGGCTTCGATCGGGCAAACCGGCCTCGGGGTGGGGTGTTATGCATTTTTCCAAGCTATCCGGCCGGTTTGACCGATCCAAGCCGGAATCCGGCTTCGATCGGGCAATCCGGCCTCGGGGTGGGGTGTTATGCATTTTTCCAAGCTAACCGGCCGGTTTGCCCGATCCAAGCCGGAATCCGGCTTCGATCGGGCAAACCGGCCTCGGGGTGGGGTGTTATGCATTTTTCCAAGCTAACCGGCCGGTTTGCCCGATCCAAGCCGGAATCCGGCTTCGATCGGGCAAACCGGCCTCGGGGTGGGGTGTTATGCATTTTTCCAAGCTAACCGGCCGGTTTGCCCGATCCAAGCCGGAATCCGGCTTCGATCGGGCAAACCGGCCTCGGGGTGGGGTGTTATGCATTTTTCCAAGCTAACCGGCCGGTTTGCCCGATCCAAGCCGGAATCCGGCTTCGGTCGGGCAAACCGGCCTCGGGGTGGGGTGTTATGCATTTTTCCAAGCTAACCGGCCGGTTTGCCCGATCCAAGCCGGAATCCGGCTTCGATCGGGCAAACCGGCCTCGGGGTGGGGTGTTATGCATTTTTCCAAGCTAACCGGCCGGTTTGCCCGATCCAAGCCGGAATCCGGCTTCGATCGGGCATACCGGCCTCGGGGTGGGGTGTTATGCATTTTTCCAAGCCGGAATCCGGCTTCGATCGGGCAAACCGGCCTCGGGGTGGGGTGTTATGCATTTTTCCAACCTACCCGGCGGGTTTCCCCGATCCAAGCCGGAATCCGGCTTCGATCGGGCAAACCGGCCTCGGGGTGGGGTGTTATGCATTTTTCCAAGCTAACCGGCCGGTTTGCCCGATTCAAGTCGGAATCCGGCTTCGATCGGGCAAACCAGCCTCGGGGTGGGGTGTTATGCATTTTTCCAAGCTAACCGGCCGGTTTGCCCGATCCAAGCCGGAATCCGGCTTCGATCAGGCAAACTGGCCTCGGGGTGGGGTGTTATGCATTTTTCCAAGCTAACCGGCCGGTTTGCCCGATCCAAGCCGGAATCCGGCTTCGATCGGGCAAACCGGCCTCGGGGTGGGGTGTTATGCATTTTTCCAAGCTAACCGGCCGGTTTGCCCGATCCAAGCCGGAATCCAGCTTCGATCGGGCAATCCGGCCTCGGGGTGGGGTGTTATGCATTTTTCCAAGCTAACCGGCCGGTTTGCCCGATCCAAGCCGGAATCCGGCTTCGATCGGGCAAACCGGCCTCGGGGTGGGGTGTTATGCATTTTTCCAAGCTAACCGGCCGGTTTGCCCGATCCAAGCCGGAATCCGGCTTCGATCGGGCAAACCGGCCTCGGGGTGGGGTGTTATGCATTTTTCCAAGCTAAGCGGGCGGTTTGCCCGATCCAAGCCGGAATCCGGCTTCGATCGGGCAAACCGGCCTCGGGGTGGGGTGTTATGCATTTTCCATGCTAACCGGCCGGTTTGCCCGATCAAGCCGGAATCCGGCTTCGATCGGGCAATCCGGCCTCGGGGTGGGGTGCTATGCATTTTTCCAAGCTAACCGGCCGGTCTCCCCGACCCAAGCCAAAATCCGCCTCCGATCGGGCAAACCGGCCTCGGGGTGGGGTGTTATGCATTTTTCCAAGCTAACCGGCCGGTTTGCCCGATCAAGCCGGAATTCGGCTTCGATCGGGCAAACCGGCCTCGGGGTCGGGTGTTATGCATTTTTCCAAGCTAACCGGCCGGTTTGCCCGATCAAGCCGGAATTCGGCTTCGATCGGGCAAACCGGCCTCGGGGTGGGGTGTTATGCATTTTTCCAAGCTAACCGGCCGGTTTGCCCGATCCAAGCCGGAATCCGGCTTCGATCGGGCAAACCGGCCTCGAAGTGGGGTGTTATGCATTTTTCCAAGCTAACGGCCGGTTTGCCCGATCCAAGCGGGAATCCGGCTTCGATCGGGCAATCCGGCCTCGGGGTGGGGTGTTATGCATTTTTCCAAGCTAACCGGCCGGTTTGCCCGATCCAAGCCGGAATCCGGCTTCGATCGGGCAAACCTGCCTCGGGGTGGGGTGTTATGCATTTTTCCAAGCTAACCGGCCGGTTTGCCCGATCCAAGCCGGAATCCGGCTTCGGTCGGGCAATCCGGCCTCGGGGTGGGGTGGTATGCATTTTTCCAAGCTATCCGGCCCGTTTGCCCGGTCCAAGCCGGAATCCGGCTTCGATCGGGCAAACCGGCCTCGGGGTGGGGTGTTATGCATTTTTCCAAGCTAGCCGGCCGGTTTGCCCGATCCAAGCCGGAATCCGGCTTCGATCGGGCAAACCGGCCTCGGGGTGGGGTGTTATGCATTTTTCCAAGCTAACCGGCCGGTTTGCCCGATCCAAGCCGGAATCCGGCTTCGATCGGGCAATCCGGCCTCGGGGTGGGGTGTTATGCATTTTTCCAAGCTAGCCGGCCGGTTTGCCCGATCCAAGCCGGAATCCGGCTTCGATCGGGCAAACCGGCCTCGGGGTGGGGTGTTATGCATTTTTCCAAGCTATCCGGCCGGTTTGCCCGATCCAAGCTGGAATCCGGCTTCGATCGGGCAAACCGGCCTCGGGGTGGGGTGTTATGCATTTTTCCAAGCTAACCGGCCGGTTAGCCCGATCCAAGCTGGAATTCGGCTTCGATCGGGCAAACCGGCCTCGGGGTGGGGTGTTATGCATTTTTCCAAGCTAACCGGCCGGTTTGCCCGATCCAAGCCGGAATCCGGCTTCGATCGGGCAAACCGGCCTCGGGGTGGGGTGTTATGCATTTTTCCAAGCTATCCGGCCGGTTTGCCCGATCCAAGCCGGAATCCGGCTTCGATCGGGCAAACCGGCCTCGGGGTGGGGTGTTATGCATTTTTCGAAGCTAACCGGCCGGTTTGCCCGATCCAAGCCGGAATCCGGCTTCGATCGGGCAAACCGGCCTCGGGGTGGGGTGTTATGCATTTTTACAAGCTAACCGGCCGGTTTGCCCGATCCAAGCCGGAATCCGGCTTCGATCGGGCAAACCGGCCTCGGGGTGGGGTGTTATGCATTTTTCCAAGCTAACCGGCCGGTTTGCCCGATCAAAGCCGGAATCCGGCTTCGATCGGGCAATCCGGCCTCGGGGTGGGGTGTTATGCATTTTTCCAAGCTAACCGGCCGGTTTGCCCGATCCAAGCCGGAATCCGGCTTCGATCGGGCAAGCCGGCCTCGGGGTGGGGTGTTATGCATTTTTCCAAGCTAACCGGCCGGTTTGCCCGATCCAAGCCGGAATCCGGCTTCGATCGGGCAAACCGGCCTCGGGGTGGGGTGTTATGCATTTTTCCAAGCTATCCGGCCGGTTTGCCCGATCCAAGCCGGAATCCGGCTTCGATCGGGCAAACCGGCCTCGGGGTGGGGTGTTATGCATTTTTCCAAGCTAACCGGCCGGTTTGGCCGATCCAAGCCGGAATCCGGCTTCGATCGGGCAAACCGGCCTCGGGGTGGGGTGTTATGCATTTTTCCAAGCTAACCGCCCGGTTTGCCCGATCCAAGCCGGAATCCGGCTTCGATCGGGCAAACCGGCCTCGGGGTGGGGTGTTATGCATTTTTCCAAGCTAACCGGCCGGTTTGCCCGATCCAAGCGGGAATCCGGCTTCGATCGGGCAAACCGGCCTCGGGGTGGGGTGTTATGCATTTTTCCAAGCTAACCGGCCGGTTTGCCCGATCCAAGCCGGAATCCGGCTTCGATCGGGCAATCCGGCCTCGGGGTGGGGTGTTATGCATTTTTCCAAGCTAACCGGCCGGTTTGCCAGTCAAGCG